>JAANYP010000199.1:235121-408244 GCA_020465985.1 Centrapalus pauciflorus
CCTGAAAAATAATGCAACAACGGGGTAAGCATATTTGCTTAGTGAGAATGTAGAATTTCACATTTAACATGCAATTATGAACGCGGAAGCACATGCACTGCACTCGGCTCATGCACGTCTTAGCTCTATTGCTTATGCACTGCACTAGGCTCATGCACAACTCAATCTCGTAGGGACATTGGCCAGTTAATGCTTTTTTGATGCGCGACTTTGCTCAGCTCCCAGTTATAAAACTGTTGTTGCTCTTGAGACTTTTAGACAAATTCATAAGGAATGCTCGGATGATGATAAATCCATACACACGCATCATTAGTAGGGATCAGCCACGTACTGGGCTAGCTACCAGTAAAAGCTCTATATGGATATCATCGGAATGCTCAGCTCTAGCTACCCTATGTGCTTTCATCACGTAAATCAGCACATCATAAGCCTAACATTAACCCAACACTGAGCAATAGTGATGGTGTTAAGCTTAACAATCAAATGACTCGTCAAAGAATCGAATCTAGAGGAAGAAATACTCAGATCAACAAATCATAGTAAATATACTATGACAATATATCAATAGGCTCAACATCAGAATGCCAAATAAATCAGAATCACCCAACAAAAGTCTCAATTCACATAATATGCAGTTAAAGTGAAATCTACAACTCACAGTTACTGGTTATTTGTGCTCTTTTAGTTTCTGGCTCTGGCTCGGTTGCTCACAATCTGACTTATGTCAGACTTTCAGTTGCTCATCATCTTGCTCGTTGCTCAATCTGTTATTAATATCATTTCTGATATTTATTAGCTCTTACATCATCTGAATAATATATATTCAGTGTTCATCATTTATGCTCAAGATTCATTCGTTGGTCTTTGATCTCACAATCTCATATCTTGTTTATACAATCATCATTCTTAATAGAATCTTTCTTTCATTTATTTGCTTTCTTTGTTCATTATATTTTCTAAAGATCTATGTATATATATATATATATATATATATATATATATATATATATATATATATATATATATATATATATATATATATATATTTATATAATTAATCTTCAAGCTAATTATTTTATCATTTTATATGTTGTTCATGTGATTTATTCAAAATATACAATTTAGGAAGTAGGTTTCGACTTTAGATATTAAATTTGAATCATATACTAAACTTGAAGCCATTAAAATCGAATATAGGATCAAATTCGAAGCTCATTCGATTTTAATGAACATCATTCTAATTTAGTGACAAATTTTGAAGGTTTAAAGTCAAATAAAAGGGTTTACATACTAATTTCAAAGCATTATAAAATATTTGAAAGCATCATTTGATTTTTAATCTTCAAATTCGAAGCCAATTGCGAAATTCGAAATATATTTATTTTCATTTTGAAAAAGTACAAATCTAAACTAAGTTTCTAGAATATTTATGACTAAATTTGAGTACCATGAATGAACTCACAAATGCTAGTCAAAATTGAACTAAATTCGAATTCATGGTCAAAATTGGATTTCCAAGCCTCGAATTTAATATCAAACTCGAACTAATTTTCGAATTTAAAGACCATTTCGAATTTATTGCTTAAACTCGAGATTCCATTCGAATTTATTATCTAAATTCGAACATACACTCGAATTTGGCTCTATTTCGAGGTTGTTCTTGGTTTCTCGAATTTGTTCATCAGTTACAGCTTAAAAACATGGATTTCTAAGCCTAAATTCACTAATATGTTAAATATTAAACCCAGGTTCACTTATTTTATACTTATTCTAGTTAAAATCAAGTTTAAACTAACTTTAATCTCATATAAATACTAAATTCGAATTTCATCTCTTAAAAACCGAAAATATAAAGCTTAAAACGTAAATTCTTACCTCAATTTCGTGTGTAATCCTACATGCAACCGTATAATCTTGTAGTATTCTTCGAGATCTTCCCAATGACGTATAAATCTTGATAATCTGACGGTCGGTTTAGACTAAATCTTAGAGAGATGTAGAGAGAGAGTAGAGAGAGAAAATTATAGAGAGAGAGTATAGAGAGAGAGTAAAATCTGATTTATGATTCAAAAATTCCGTTTATATACTTAATCGGTTACATTTGCTACTTAACTCACTATTACTTTTGTATCTTATATCTCTCTTATTTAATTATCTTAATAATTTATTAAATCATAATTCATAATTTAAATATTTATATAATTTAATTAAAATATTTCAAAGACTTAATTAAATTATAATTCAAATAATGTAATAATATTACATTATTGGTTCGATGATCATTTTAGGAATTCTGACTTATTATTCATACTCTTAATATATGAGCTTTATGCTTTATGCTAAAATCAATTCAGATAATAACTCAATACATGAGTTAGCTCATATATCTCTTTCATTTGATCTTGAGTCAGTTATATATTCGTTTTGTGGACTTTTGAGATTTAACTTTATATCTCTTTCAATTTAGCTTGCAGCTTAATATATATCAATTAGCTCATATCTCTCTTTCATTTTCCTTTGAAACTAGCTGTAAAGCTTTTGGGAGTCTGATATCTGTACTTTATGTTTTTGTTATTGATGATGTTAAAATCATCAATCGCTTAGCCGATTTTCTGACTTGTGTTGACTTGTTATGAAGACTTATAATTTTCTTCGCTCTATTAAACAAATAAAATCTATCCTCCGGCGCAACAATCGGAATCAACTCTTCGAGTAACGACTCCACCTCACCTATCTTGGTCTCCAATTGCGCTGCCATATCCGCCAAATCTTTTACATAAGCAGTCTCTCGAGAAGCAAAAATCCTCCAAGATGATCGAGCGTTTAGAAGTTGAGAAAAAGATATTAAGGCAAAATGTTGAAATACTGCATCTTAAAGCTCGTCGAACAAAGCAGGAGTTCGAATAAAGAATCAAAATTTGGAGTTACAATCGTCCACATCTTCTTCTCAACGGTTTCAACGGTTGATGGATATTTCAAACAAGTCAAATATGATCCCGAACTCGAAGAGATCGTACGCTTTAGAATCTTCCAGCGAATAGAAATATTAAGGATATGGAAAACAAATGCTATACAGAATCGAATTCTAAGGAAACGATTTCATAGAAATCGACAATTTGCTTAGGCTTTCTTGCTGTGATTCATTAAACATGAAGACAGATTCTGTTGTTGAAGTCAGGTCTCGAATTATTAGGATTCCAAAACCGTTTCCACGACCATTTACATCATCTCTACTTTATCGTCATCGCCTTCCTCTATTAGTTCACGGTGTAATTCGGTCAAGAGGTTTCGACAAAGCAATAACCTTTAGTTCTGTTTAATTATATGTATAGACTTATGTTTGACTTTTGTTGGTGAATTTCTAAATTTGAATTACTTTATTCTTTTTAACGGAAGCTTTTCATTTTATATGCAGTTAAGTGGAATAGGAATTCCATATTAGATATCTCACTAGTCTCGCGTCGACATAGTGAGAATCCATTCTCACATTCATTTTGGCATATACGGCATTTCATTGGCCATTTATGACCAATCGCTTGACTTTAAAAATTTCAATTTATTCTCTTATAACTCTCGCTTTGTGACTCTGATTTCTTTGATTCTCATTCAAGTTGTCATTGGGTGCTTAATTATTTGATTCAAATACTCTTCTCATTAATATTTATTGGATCAGCAACTTCTACCTCTGTCTCATTATAAGACACGCTGTAATTATTCAGATTACAAGGATTTACGAAGAGCTTGTGTTTAGGATTGTATTTTAATTTCTCTCGGGTTTTGAATCATACATGATTCAGATAACAATACCTATATTGTCTATAGGTATAACTTCTGATTGGAAATATATTTGTATAGTAGCTTCAACTGATACAACCCATAGGTCATCCGCATTATTCACTATCGATGACAGGTTTGTACAGTTAACTCAATACTTACTTTGGAATTGGAATTCTGATGATAACGGAATTAAATTATTTTAATCATATTAAACACTTATTATTAGTTACCATTGAGGTCTTTTGGTGTCTCTGGTGTCTCCTCAGCATTCTCAGCAGTTATATGGAAAGCTCGCGCCTTTGCTGTAGGTATCATTGTAGTACTCTGTTGAATTGCTCTGCCAACTGGTTGTTCCTGATTAGTAAGCACGCGTGCATTTGGGCAATGCTTGGCATAATGTCCACGCTCACCACAGTTGTAGCATACGTCGCTTCTTTCTGGGCACTCATCGCTTCCATGTCCAATCCGGTTACAAGTGTAACAGGTCACATCTATAGGGTTGCAGCGTCCGCTATGAAATTTGTTACAGCGTTTACACGGTCGTGCTCCTGACTGTATGGAATAGACTCTAGTCTTCTGAGGCGTAGAGGATGCTTGTGACTGCTGCTGACTGGACTTTGATGAACCGAAGAATCTACTGGATTTCTGTTTCTTAGGTGGAGATGGACATGTAGGACTTATAGCCATCATAACGGGTTCACAACTCGAATCTGTAAATTCTCGCTCCACCATCTTTGCTGCTTCCACAATACTGAGATACGTTTTGAATTTTATGCTACTCATTTGTCTTCTATATGCTGGATTCAGACCCAGTCTGAATCGGTTTATCTTACGCTCTTCTGTTGCTACCTGATATGACGAGTAACCGCAAAGTCTCGAGAACTCATGCTCATATTCATCAACGGTTTTAGTTCCTTGTTTCAATTGCATCAACTGCATCTCGAGTTCGTCTTGTTTGTCTGTTGGACAGTATTTGGCATTGAACATCTCCAAGAACTGCTCCCAATCCAATGTCGTAATTGCTTCCTCACCATAGAGGCTTCTTTGTGTTTTCCACCAGGCTCTAGCAGCTCCAACGAACAGTGCTGTAGCGAACTTAACTCTATTGCTGTCCAGACATTCTGAGATACTGAAGATCTCTTCAGTATGACTTACCCAATCTAACGCTTGTATTGGATTTACTGTGCCTTCAAACGTTAAGGCACCACTCGCTTTGAAGTCTTTGAATCTACAGCCTTTTGGCTGCACAACTCGTTCTTTGACATTCTCATTATCGGATTCCGATTCACTTGACTGTTCAGTTTGCTTCTTTTTATGTTTATTTCTGTTTTCAGTTTTTTTTATTGATTCAATTTGCTCTAGCATAAACTTGTTTTGTTGCTCATTATTCTGGGTTATTAGTTGTTGCATCATTTCCAGGACTTGCTCTGGGGTCATGCCACCTGATGGTCCACCTTCTCCTGACATTGCTCTGAAATTCAAATCACTAAATATTTAGCTATTAGTCTAGCACATTGTACCCTTTCATGCCCCGTCCTACTAGTCTCTGAAACCTATCTTAGTTCAAGCCATCCTGTCATGATTGATACTATAGCATTGCACAAGTTTGAGATCATGTATTACACGTAATACAATGATTCACTCAAACTATTGCTCTGATACCATCCTGTGAGACCCAAGATTTCTCAAAGGTCTCAAGTCAAGGCTCAGTAGCAACGCAATATCAATCATGAAACTAAGATAAAATTAACAGTTGCAGAATAAAAGTTATTTACAAACAGAGACAAGAACTAAGTATAAGGTACAAACTTCTAAATTATTTCATCAAAGCACAAAATGTAAACTAGCCCCGAACCCCAAAGCTCTATCTTTAATAAAATACCAAGGTATTGGAACAGGTTCTAATGCACTTCAAGCTCTTTCAAAGTCCTAACCTATGAGCTAGGTCCAGCCAATCCTTTGCCTTTACCTGAAAAATAATGCAACAACGGGTAAGCTTATTTACTTAGTGAGAATGTAGAATTTCACATTTAACATGCAATTATGAACGCGGAAGCACATGCACTGCACTCGGCTCATGCACGGCTCAACTCTATATGCACTGCACTAGGCTCATGCACAGCTCAATCTCGAAGGGACATTGGCCAATTAATGCTCTTTTGATGCGCGACTTTGCTCAGCTCCCAGTTATAAAACTGTTGTTGCTCTTGAGACTTTTAGACAAATTCATAAGGAATGCTCGGATGATGATAAATCCATACACACGCATCATTAGTGGGGATCAGCCACGTACTGGGCTAGCTACCAGTAAAAGCTCTATATGGATATCATCGGAATGCTCAGCTCTAGCAACCCTATGTGCTTTCATCACGTAAATCAGCACATCATAAGCCTAACATTAACCCAACACTGAGCAATAGTGATGGTGTTAAGCTTAACAATCAAATGACTCGTCAAAGAATCGAATCTAGAGGAAGAAATACTCAGCTCAACAAATCATAGTAAATATACTATGACAATATATCAATACGCTCAACATCAGAATGCCAAATAAATCAGAATCACGCAACAAAAGTCTCAATTCACATAATATGCAGTTAAAGTGAAATCTACAACTCACAGTTACTGGTTATTTGTGCTCTTTTAGTTTCTGGCTCTGGCTCGGTTGCTGACAATCTGACTTATGTCAGACTTTCAGTTGCTCATCATCTTGCTCGTTGCTCAATCTGTTATTAATATCATTTCTGATATTTATTAGCTCTTACATCATCTGAATAATATATATTCAGTGTTCATCATTTATGCTCAAGATTCATTCGTTGGTCTTTGATCTCACAATCTCATATCTTGTTTATACAATCATCATTCTTAATAGAATCTTTCTTTCATTTATTTGCTTTCTTTGTTCATTATATTTTCTAAAGATCTATGTATATATATATATATATATATATATATATATATATATATATATATATATATATATATATATATATATATATATATTTATATAATTAATCTTCAAGCTAATTATTTTATCATTTTATATGTTGTTCAAGTGATTTATTCAAAATATACAATTTAGGAAGTAGGTTTCGACTTTAGATATTAAATTTGAATCATATACTAAACTTGAAGCCATTAAAATCGAATATAGGATCAAATTCGAAGCTCATTCGATTTTAATGAACATCATTCTAATTTAGTGACAAATTTTGAAGGTTTAAAGTCAAATAAAAGGGTTTACATACTAATTTCAAAGCATTATAAAATATTTGAAAGCATCATTTGATTTTTAATCTTCAAACTCGAAGCCAATTGCTAAATTCGAAATATATTTATTTTCATTTTGAAAAAGTAAAAATCTAAACTATGTTTCTAGAATATTTATGACTAAATTTGAGTACCATGAATGAATTCACAAATGCTAGTCAAAATTGAACTAAATTCGAATTCATGGTCAAAATTGGATTTCCAAGCCTCGAATTTAATATCAAACTCGAACTAATTTTCGAATTTAAAGTCCATTTCGAATTTATTGCTTAAACTCGAAATTCCATTCGAATTTATTGTCTAAATTCGAACATACACTCGAATTTGGCTCTATTTCGAGTTTGTTCTTGGTTTCTCGAATTTGTTCATCAGTTACAGCTTAAAAACATGGATTTCTAAGCCTAAATTCACTAATATGTTAAATATTAAACCCAAGTTCACTTATATTATACTTATTCTAGTTAAAATCAAGTTTAAACTAACTTTAATCTCATATAAATACTAAATTCGAATTTCATCTCTTAAAAACCGAAAATATAAAGCTTAAAACGTAAATTCTTACCTCAATTTCGTGTGTAATCCTACATGCAACGGTATAATCTTGTAGTATTCTTCGAGATCTTCCCAATGACGTATAAATCTTGATAATCTGACGGTCGGTTTAGACTAAATCTTAGAGAGATGTAGAGAGAGAGTAGAGAGAGAAAATTCTAGAGAGAGAGTATAGAGAGAGAGAGTAAAATCTGATTTATGATTCAAAAAATCCGTTTATATACTTAATCGGTTACATTTGCTACTTAACTCACTATTACTTTTGTATCTTATATCTCTCTTATTTAATTATCTTAATAATTTATTAAATCATAATTCATAATTTAAATATTTATATAATTTAATTAAAATATTTCAAAGACTTGATTAAATTATAATTCAAATAATGTAATAATATTACATTATTGGTTCGATGATCAGATATTAAGTTGGGCTAAAATTTGGGTTGTTACAACTTCCAAAATGGATTGGTTAAAAACTTTAATCACTTGTTCTATCCACTCTCCCGACCAAGTCATGTCGGTAAAGGCCAACAGGGCCTCAGATTTGTACCGTACCCACGTTGGGTACACCCTTCGTTGCCTACCCCCGTATCTACATTAAACATTTGGCGAAGAATTCGTGCATCCATCGCCACGTCCCTACCGTGGATAGTGCCTATAAGTCTCAACTCGTTTTTCGAGTTCCCCGTCTCGCTCCGTAGGGTAGACATCCATTCCACTACATCGGCCTGATGAATTAATGGGCCTCCTAAGTCGAACACACTCTCCCATCCCAAAAATTCAAAGAGGTATGGAATCCCATAATCCTCAAAGTCTTCCCTCCTAACTCGCTTCTTAACTAATACCTTGCTAGAGTATTTTTTTTTAATATAAAAATAGGTGTGTCCTAACATGTTCAGGGTGTTGGGACAACAAAAAGTTAGGGGTCCAATCTATAGGTACGTTAACGGGGTGAGATCGTTGGCCCGTTCTTTAAACCATCTACAGTTTATCAACCAATCAAATATGTATGAGATAGGTTAAATAATGTAACCTATAATTACATTTTGCACAATTACGCTCAATTTGTTTAGGATGCATATACATATACATATACATACACATATATATATATATATATATATATATATATATATATATATATATATATATATATATATATATATATATATATACTTTTACGCTCAAATTTTGCACAACTCTTAATTATAGTCTATAATTTACCGTTAGTTTAAGTGCTTAGACATATATCATATATCAATAAAATCCATTTAGCACATAAAATTTATTTTCTAGCTAATTACCCAACTTTATAATTCATACATTATATACATTTAGGCAACCAACTTTACAAATCCAAATTATTTTTTAGAAATTAATCAGGGCAAATTAATTATAATTATCAACTAAACATACATCTCACATACATATATCAAGATTATCTTCAAAATTATGCAATTTCAAATACTTTGACTCTAAAAAGTCAAAATCACCACGAAAACTCCATGGATGACCATGAAGCTCAAGCTTGTATTTTGCTTAAAAAGTATGAAATATCTTGCATTTACTCAATAAAAACACTAATCTTGATGATTGGAAGTTTAAACCGGTAAAAATCTAGCTTTTTCTTTCACCCACTTCTTCACCCAAAAATTCTTCAAAGTGGATAAAAATACCCACAAAGAAGAATTTGTAGCCTATATCTTTGTTATATATGACAATGTGGGTGTTTTGGAGCTTAGATTTGCAAATTTAACACAAAAAATGGCACAAAGAGGGTTTGGCCGCACACAAGCCGTAGGGAAAATGGGTTTAGGGTTTGTGAAAAGTGAAGAAGGAGGCTGAAATCTACATTTTAAACTCGATGGGGCGTAGCCCTGCGCCCAGACTTCTGAAATTTTGATTTTTTACTGGTTTTTGGTACGCGGTGCAGCTTATCCTTCTTATTTGTGATTAAAAATGTGGTCTAAAATTTTTTGTGGAAGTTAAATTAATTAATTATATATATTTAGAACACTAGCCTTCCCAACTTAGACCTTCGTGACGTCCTTGTCACAATTGAGCACTATAGTCACTTGACTTACGAAAAAGAAAATGGTACACATTCCTTGCTAAGAAATAAACTCAAATAAATATAACTTTAAATAAATTCAAACTTTAAATTAAATTTGAAATTAAAATTATCACACTACTCTTAAATATAAAAATAAACACCCAACATAAAAGATAATAAGTACGGTTACAATTAGAAATCACCACATAATCAGAAATTAAAAAAACCAAATAAAAACTTAAATGTTCCTCACGCAATAACCAAACCACAGATTTAAATAATTAATTAAAATTCTTTCGGCGGAATGACGACTTCTTCTAACTCTCCCATTGTCATTTGGATGTTCGTCAGCCAATCGAAATGCACTTGAAACATCTTCTCGTATTTCTTTTGTTCCTCTTGCAATTTCTCGATATCTCTTACCAGATCTTTATTTGCATGAAGTATAGGGCAAATTACCGAGAAAGGTAATATAAAATTTAAAAATTGCCAATAAAGGTAATGTAAAATTTTTAGGCCAAGAAAGATAACATAAAATTCAAATTTGTCAAAAAAGGTTATTGATGACAAATTAAGAAGGTAAATTTTTAATTTTGTGCTCTCTTTTTTGGTAAGCGAATAATATTTGATTATCTTTTTTGGCCTAAAATTTGAATTTCATGTTCTTTCTCAGCCAAAATATAATTTTATATTACCTTTCTTGGCAAAAAAAAATTTACAATACCTTTATTGTCAAATTTTGTATTTTATATTACCTTTCTTGGTAAATTTCCCTTAAGTATACTACCCATGACGTCCTTCAATATATCAATCTGTGACATCATCAAATCCACGATTGACACTTTTCCATGGCCTCTCATATTCTTTATCCACCTCCTATCTAGCTTTTCCTTTATTGTTTCGCCTCTCTTCTGGGTACTCGGGGTGCAACGAATGGGATTAGGGTCACTCTCGAGGTTTTAGGGCAGCGGATTTGTTAACCTAGGTGGTTTCTCTCAAACACTAGCCCTAACATAGTAAGTTTGGTGAACCAGATCTCATTAAGGTTAAGGTACTTAATCGGTAGTTGCTCCGACACCGCTTTTTTAATGATAAACAACTCAGTCAACATACGGCAGTGTGAATAGTTTGTCCCTTGACCCATGGCATACATTACCACAAATTTTCCATTATGATGTACCCTAAAGATATGGTTGGGTATCCAGTTATCAATACATGCACTAACAGTATCTCCTGGGGTCTAATAGCAGTAGTGTCTTGGTTCCTGGGAAGTAGGTTAAAAATAACAAAGTTCCACAGCACCTTAGCCAGTGGACATAAGTCACCCCTATTTAAGTGGATATACTATCTTGCTTCCTCTATCGACATCCCAAATACTGTGGCTATCATCCCAACCCATTTGTGAGCCCAACTAATAATCTTTTCGCTCTACCCCCCTGAAGGTCCAGAGATGACAAAAATTCCCTAGGTCTTAGAATATGTCCATCTATACCAAATTCATCATAAATTATCTTACTAGAGACGGTTACCTCTTATTTCCTTCTACACCCGTGAGCTCAAAGTCATGGTCCTCATATCCGTCCGCTTTCCGAACAGTATCGAACCACTGCTGGATTAGACTAGTGTAGATATATGGAAGTTCCCATTATATTGCCTTAGCCAAACCTAACCTCTCGAAACAGTACTCTGATATTTCAAAACCCTCGATATCGGGTTCCTTCAAAGTCCGCTCAATGTGAAACCTAGGGGATTTACCAGTTATTTGTGTTTGGTTGGACTACGGGAAATTCCGTAATGAGAGGTTTCAAAGTGGACCTTTTTGGGGTCAATGGCTCTCATCCTAGGGGTCTGGGTGAAGTGATTGTTAACGGGATGGTTACCGTTAGCATGATATTGTCTCGACATCTACAATTAACGTGGAAAATTAAGATGTTAAAAATTGGGTTTTACAAATAATTATGCATGAGTAAATGAAAACCCCTTTTTCGTTTAATGAACTAACCTAATTCTCACCGCCAAATGTGAGCCAAAACTAAGCAATGAAATGCATGATTTAATAATTTATAAATTCAACAATTTAAAAATAACCCGTAGACCACACTTTTAAAATTTAAAATAAAACGTATTTGGAAAAAACTAGAAGTTTTTAATAAACTTTTTCAAAAAAAATATTAATTATTAATTAAATGAATATATAAAATTATTTTTAACCCTTTTTCATTGAAAATAAAGCACCCCCGAAAAGTTTTCATCCCATGCATGAATTAAATCCATAAAAACTCACGAAAACTTAAAAAAAAGGGCGTTAAAAAGATGATAACTTTGAAATTCTTGCAAAAGAGCAGCACAAAATTGAAGAATTGACGTCGAAAGGGTGTTTTTTGTGAGGTTTAAGGCTTATAAATTCGAAAACCTCCGCTCTAGAGTCAGTTTTTAGGGTTTATGACGTTTAGGGTGTAGGGCACTATTTATATAAGAAATTTACCACGTCGGGGCGTAGGCAAGGCGTAACCCTGCGCCCGGGCCTCCTGATTTCTGATCTGGGGCGCGTGCAAATCTGTAAACCCATTTCTTCAATTTTCAAAATTTGTACGGGTACTCTCCCCACCTTACGCTATTAAATCGGGCTAAAATAATTTGGTCTACGTGCTTAAAATTCTAATTTATGATGTGGGAATCCTAATACCTAATTTTAAAACTTAAAATGTAAGTTAAACCTAAAAACCACTAAGTCTAGGAGGAGAAATCCTCCCCAACATAGTTGGGTACATACAGCTATCACACAAATAAATTAAACACACTTAAAACAAATAAGATCAAATAATCAAAGTTCTTTCGGTTGCCTCGCAAAAAGCGATAAGTTTTACGTCTTTAAACAGACGTACTGCTCCTAAACTAATTTAATTAACTTTTAAGATTTTCTAGTCTGAAGAGTTCAGAGACTAGCATGTTATTGGTGGCCCATTGGACATATAATTTAAGTATGTGTCCATTGACTTTAAATGGTTCACCACCTTTTGGATCTTGAATCTCTACCAGACCATGCGAGTAGACTTCAGTTACTATGAATGGACGTGTCCATTTACTTTTTAATTTACCGGGAAACAGTTCAAGTCTTGCGTTAAACAACCGGACTTTGTTTTCCTTGGTAAATGTTTTGTTTTTAAGAAGTCTATCGTGGAAAACTATTGTTTTCTCTTTATAGATTTTTGCACTCTCGTAGGCTTCTCTACGAATTTCTTCCAATTCATTTAATTGGAATTTTCTATCAACACCGGCACCGTGCAAAGTAAAATTAGTATTTTTAATTGCCCATAGAGCTCGGTGTTCCAGTTCTACTGGAAGATGGGAAAGCTTATCGTTCACAAGTCTATATGGGGACATACCGATTGATGTTTTAAATGCAGTCCTATATGCCCATAGAGCATCCTCTAGTTTTTGCGAACAATCCTTAGGATTAGGTCTTACTGTTTTCTTAAGGATTTTCTTGATTTCTCTATTAAAAACCTCGACTTTTCCGCTAGTCTGCAGATGATAAGGCGTTTCTATTCTATGACTAACTCCATATTGCTTAAGGAGTTTAGCAAAATGTTGATATTAAAAATGTGACCCCCTCCGTCACTGATGATAGCCTGAGGGATACCGTGGCGTGCCAAAATATTTCTTTTAACAAACTTGCAAACGACCCGGTTATCGTTGGTTCTTGTAGCTTCTGCTTCCACCCATTTGGAAACATAATCCACTGCAACCAAGATATATACGTACCCGAATGATTTAGGTAAGGGTCCCATAAAATCAATACCCATACATCGAATATTTTAAAAATTAATATTGGGGTCATGTGCATTTCATTCATTTTCGCGATGCCGCCTGATTGCTGACATCTTATACATCTTCTAACAAATTCATAGGCATCCTTAAAGATTGTGGGCTAGAAAAACCCACACTGCAATATCCGATGGTCAGTTTTCTTTGCATAGAAATGGCCACCACATGCATATGCATGACAGTGTTTAAGAATATCTTCATGCTCGGAATCAGGAACACATCAGCTCATGATTTGACCTGCTCCTATTTTAAATAAGTAAGCCTCATCCTAAATATATTGCCTTGCTTGAGCATAGAAATATTTTCTTTGTTGTGAGTGTTGGTACACCCTGTGTGACGATAGCAGTCTAAGTGATCGAACATTTTGGTTTAAGTAATATTCAAAGTATTGAGTTTTAACGACTGGTTGATATATATGTTTATATATGTTTGATAGTTATTGTTTGTATGTTTGAACTTGATGTAACGTATTACAAGAAGTTCAAACATAAAGATCAAAGATAAAATCAAACATAAGTTTCAAATACAAGTTAGTCAGATTCGAATTCTATAAGGATTGGCATTCGAATCTATGACAGATTCGAATGTGATCCTAGGTAGATTCGAATGTGTTTTATGAGGCAGATTCGAGAGTGTCAGTGAGGACAAACTCGAATGGGCCTTGGGCCGGATTCGAGTTTGGCCCATGACAGACTCGAATTAGCCTCTATAATTAGGGATAGACTCGAATAATTATCTGACTTTTTGCAGAATTTGAGAGAGATAAAGCAAAGGGCGATTTCGAGTTTATCATCAGTGTTAGCATTGTTTCGGAGAGAATCTTCTACTAGGTGCGTTCTTGTGTAGTTCGTACAGCTCGTTGATAGTCTCCGTGTTTCTAGTGAGAGTTGTTACCGTCTACCCGTTAACGAGGATTCCGCACTCGTTGACGGTTCCGCGTCTAGATAGATCTGTGTTTGGTAGACCTTACAAGTGGTATCAGAGCCTACGGGGTGTTCTTGGTGTTCTTCGTGTTCATCTAGATACATTCTAGGTTTCTTGACGCTTTTGGACGGTTTTTCTCTCCAATTCGTGTTTTTCGTGTTTTTCGAGCTTAGCAAATTGTCATCCGGGAAATACTTCGTGTTTTTCACGTTTTTGATCGAAATCAATATTTTTCGTTGTAAAAATATTGATTTAATCTGCAAAACGTAAAGAAATCGAAGTGTTAGCCGTTTTGCGAGTTTGCGGTGCTCGAATCTATTCGGAGTAATTAGGGTTTCACTTAGTTTCGAGTCTAACCAAATCCGCTCCTTTCGAGTTTGATACAGAGTGTTTCGAATCTAATTCGAGTTTGTGCTAAAGTCGATTAGGGTCTCAAGTCTGCTGTCATTCGAGTTTAATTCGAGTTTAGTCTATAGTCGAATAGGACTTCGAATCTATTGAGTATTCGAGTTTGACTTGACCTTCGAGTTTGGGGACTTTCGAATCTGCCATCAATTTCGAATTTAATTGAATTCCAAAACTTAATCGAATTTAATCCCAAATAAATTTAAATTTAATTATATTCGAATCTATTTAAAGTCGAAAGAATTAATTTACATTAATTTCGAATTAAATTTATTAAGTTCAATTCAATTACTTTCGAAACGATGTCAAATCTTCAAAAGTTTCTGGAAATGGACCACGAGGTCGGGAAGGCAAGTACTCCGCCTAAGCTGATGAAACTCGAAGATTACTATTGGTGGAAAGATCGGTTTGCCGATTTTGTGCGTTTCAGTGACATGCGCATGTGGGTATGTATTGACGAAGGATACATTACACCTATTTCTGAAGTTGAAGGCCGTCAGAGAGTCTTATCATATCAGATGATAAAGGAGGATGATAAGAAACTGTATGAAGCTGAGAACAGAGCTTTCTCGATTATTCGAATGGCTTTGCCTCAGGATATTCTACACACATTTCGGACTCAAAAGAGTTCTAAGGAACTTTGGGAGTCACTGGAAAAAAGGTGTGAGGGTAATCTGAGGGTACGAAGGAAGCGCATGGAGTTATTGAAACAACAGTTTGCGATTTTCAAGGCGTTGAAGGATGAACAGCTGGATGAAACTATCACTCGCTTTTATCATCTGTTAACGGAGCTTGAAAGTCATGGGATTGAGTATAATGACACCGAAAAGAACAATAAGCTTCTAGATGCCTTACCAGCCAAGTGGGCGATGTATGTGGCAATGATTAAGCTTAATGAAGACAAGTATTATGCACAATCATTGGTGGATATCGTGGGAATGTTGCGGGCATATCATTTCGAGCTACTGAAGGCCGAAACGGATTACGAACAAGTCCAAAATCCAGCCATGTATTTTGGAAAATCAACAAAACCTTCAACCGCAGCTGATCTGAAGACTGCTACAGCGTTTTTCACCGGAGAAACGTCGTCACCAGCAGAGACTGATGACACACTGAACAGAGCGTTCTTAGGATTGGGAAGATCGGAAGAACAACAACCTCAAGCAGCACAGGCATCAACATCTCAGGGCTACTCTAAGATGCCCATGAGCGCTAAATCAGCGGAAGAACATTTGAACTTGCTTGCTTCATTTGTGGCCGCATACGGGAACTGCGTTCAGGGGAAGATAAACGATCCTGCTCTCTGGGATGAAGATTATGATCAGGTAGACCCTGACGATCTTGAGGAAATGGATCTCAAATGGCAACTGGCCATGGTAACCCAACGGGTTAAAAGATTCATCAAACGGACTGGGAGGAATCTGATGATGAATAATAAGGGGATTGGCTTTGATAAGTCCAAAGTCAAATGCTACAATTGTCAAGGTCTGGGACACTTCGTCAGAGAATGTCAGCGACCGAAGGTAGATACTTACCAAGGGCAGCAACAGCATCATGGACAATTTCAGAATCAGTCTCAACAGAGATACCTTCCAAGTTCATCTGCCGGTCAAGCCAATCTAGCTGGTCTATTATCAAATGTCACATCAGACAGACAGCTGGATGGCACCTACGACTGGAGCTCACATCCGGAATCAAATGCTAGAGCCTTCATGGCTGAAGTCACGGAGAATGGATGTGAAGGGGAAGAGCAGACCACAAGGGACAGCAGTCCGATGTGGGTGGAGAAGACGAATGATCAGACACTTCTGGAGTTTGCCGCTCAAATGGCCAACGTGGAATCCGACCACACAAAGGTTAGTCTGACTTACTCTCTTTTTCATGAATTATGTATGCTATGTGTTACTTCTAACGACAGATTAAATCTAGTATTAGAATCACATAAAAACATATCTGCTCAAAATGAGTCCTTAAAATCTGATAATGCTAGCCTGAATGACATTAAGCAAGATCTTAAGGAAAAACTTATGGCTGATGCTCAAGATGTAATAGTTCTGAAAGACAAGCTGAGTGAGCAGTGTGTTAGGTTAGAGCTTATGTATGAGCATGTAGAGGCCTTGACCAAAAATCTTAAGGACAAAGACATAGAGCTAGCTGAAACTAAGGTAAAGGTAGCAGAGGCCAATAGTAAGCTAGAAAAGTTTAGGAATTCAAGTCTGAACCTAGGGAAAGTTTTAGATGCTCAACGCCAATCTAAAAAGCCCGTAGGTCTAGGATTTCATGAGATTCCTCCTCCTTTTAACGCAAACTACGTGCCTCAACCTCAGGAGAAAACTGACAAATCAGTAGACTTAGAGGACATACCTGCACCTATATCTAAGCCTATAAAAGAAAATACACCTAAGGTGACTGATACAACCGTCAAGGTTAAGAAAGTCAAATTTGTGTCTTCCTCCAGTGAAACACCTGCTGGAAAACATAAAATTGATTTTAATGATCAGGACGATGAACCAGTCACAATAGATGCTCAGCCTGACCAAGACACTAGTGAGACACCTAAGTCTAAGGGCACACACAAGAAGTCCATAGACAAGATGTCCTGCTTTAGATGTCATGAAAAGGGGCATGTTGCTTCTAAGTGTCCGCTTAGGAAAACTGACGTTACACCTAAGACAGGGAAGCCAACACCAGTTAAGCCCTCAATAAATGTGGCGAGCACTAGTAGTTCTCAGAGTACCGAGAAAACTGTGCAGGCCGCACCAAAACAAGTTGTGAAACAAATACCGGTAAAGGTTGGACCAAAAGAAGTGGTTAGGACTAATTCACCGAATCGAGTCGTAAATCAATCTAGGTCTGGACCTCAACAACAATATAGGAGCACAACACCTAGCAGAGCATACACTCCGGTTAGGTCACACACTCCTATTAGGCATCACACACCGGTAAGAGCTCAGGGATCACAATCTGAAATGCAATATAATCGGAATTATTCAAGAGCTCCACAACAAATGCCTACTCAAAGGCAAAGAGTGAATTTACATCACTCGGCACCACAACAAACTCCTGTTCAACGACCCAAGTCACCTGAAAGGCGAGATGGGTATTTGAAAGAATTTAAGTATGTGGACGAGAATGGTATAACCAAGTAAGTTATGGCTTGGGTTCCCCGTGATAACTAACCTATTTTCTTTCATGTGCAGGAGATTACCACAGGTCCAAACAACAAATGGTTCGTCGACAGTGGATGCTCCAGGCACATGAGAGGGGAAAGAAGTCTCCTTACAGACTTCAAGGGTGAGAATCAGGGATTTGTACCATTCGCAGGAAATAAAGGAGGAAACATCACGGGTACTGGAGTGGTCACTAATGGGACGATCAAGTTGGATCAAGTTTATCACGTTGATAAACTGGTTCACAATCTCATTAGTGTATCTCAAATCTGTGACAAGAAGAATTCAGTGTTGTTCACAGACACTGGGGCGTTAGTGCTAAAACCGGGTTTCAAAATTCCTGAAGAGTGGATATTGATGCGGGCACCAAGGAAGAATGACTTGTACATGCTTGATATGAACAAGCCGGAGACTTCGATGGGGCCAATCTGTTTGTTATACAAAGCTTCGGAGACGGAATTAGTGTTGTGGCACAGACGCATGACACACTTGCACCTAAGAAAAATGAACTATATAACGAAAGATGGATTGGTGCAAGGTGTGCCTATGAAGAGTTTTATGTTCGAGGACAAGTGTTTACCATGAAAGAAGGGCAAACAACATAAGAAGACACACAAGTCCAAGACGCAAAAGTCCATAACATCTACATTCGATTTGTTGCATATGGATCTCTTCGGACCAATCAACAAAAGGAATATAGGAGGTAGTTGGTATTGTTTGGTTATCACTGACGATTACTCACGATTTTCTTGGGTTTTCTTTCTAGGTACAAAGGACGAGACGGCTTCCAAGCTCATCGGGTTCTTAGACCAAGTCGAGAATTCCTATGGAACACGGGTTAAAAGGATACGTAGTGATAATGGAACTGAGTTCAAAAACACTGTAATTGGTGTATATTGCCTATCAAAGGGAATAGTGCATCAATTTAGTGCACCATATGAGCCTCAACAAAATGGGGTGGCCGAACGTAAAAACAGGACACTGATTGAGGCAGCTAGGACTATGCTTTCGGATTCAAAGCTTCCTACCATGTTTTGGGGGAGGCAGTGAATACCGCATGTCATATTTTAAACCGGGTCCTAACTGTCAAATCTTTGAACAAAACCTGTTATGAATTTTGAATAAACGGCCACCTAATTTAACTGGCTTCGATTCGTTTGGGGTACCATGCACTCTATTGCGAACAAAACATCAACCTAAGTTTGGTGAAAAGGCTGACGAAGGATACTTCCTGGGTTATGTGCCGAACTCACCAAACAAATGGGTTTTTAACAAAACAAATGGTACAGTGGAAATTGTGTATAACATTGAAGTCACAAGTTATACACATGAACCCCAAACAGGTCCGGAATGGATATTTGACTATGATAAATTATTTAAGTCATTTAACATTCCTTTGGATGAAAATGCAGGTACAATCGAAAAGGACATGGCGACGTTGCATCTGAATGACGAAGGTCATATCTTTCCGAGGACTACATTTCAATCCACATCCGAGCCTACTTCGACTGAAGATGGATCTCTAGAAGTTACTGATCCAGAGGCACCTTCAACTGAGAATCAGACTCAGACAACAAATTCCATCTCTGAGGAAACTGTCCACGAGGAGGAAAATGTGGAATCTGAGGTTGTTCCCCCATTAGGTGAAATAGGATCTAACTTAGGAGATAATCTAAGAGTTGACGAGATAGAGACCTCTAGGATCAACAAGAACCATCCTATAGAAAGCATCATAGGAAATCCTAACGAGGGTGTGAGGACTAGGAGTAATTTAAATAACAACACTGTGTTGTTGTCGATGATAAACGACTCCGAGGCATATCATACATGTCTCTATTCTTGTTTCATCTCGCAAGTAGAGCCTAAGAATGTGCAAATGGCACTAAAGGATAACTCCTGGGTTGAAGCGATGCAGGAAGAACTCTCTCAGTTTAGGAAACTAGAAGTGTGGGAGTTAGTTCCATTACCTCGAGGGGAAATTGCCATAGCAACCAAATGGGTTTTTAAGTGCAAAAGAGACGATCGGGGTATAGTCACTCGCAACAAGGCTAGGTTAGTTGTAAACGGTTTCAACCAAGAGGAGGGAATCGATTACAATGAAGTGTTTGCGCCAGTAGCAAGGCTGGAAGCCATTAGGTTGTTTCTGGCTTTTGCTTCCTTCAAGGGCTTTAAGGTATATCAATTAGATGTTAAGAGTGATTTCCTCTATGGGAAAGTGAAGGAGCTGGTGTATGTAGAACAGCTGCCCAGATTTACAGATCCAAAATATCCTGATAGAGTATATCGTTTAGATAAGGCTCTATATGGATTGCATCAAGCACCAAGGGCGTGGTACGAGACTTTATCCAACCATTTATTAGAGAACGGGTTTGAAAGGGATAGGATAGATAGTATGCTGTTCGTTAAGAGAAAAGGAGAACACTTCATCTTGGTACAAGTGTACGTCGATGATATCATCTTTGGATCATCAGACGAACAAATGTGCAAAGATTTCGAGAAGGTGATGAAGTCGAAATTCGAGATGAGTGCAATGGGAGAGTTAAATTTCTTTTTGGGGTTACAAGTTGACAAGAAGAAGGAAGGAATGTTTATCCATCAGACGAAATATGTCTATGACATATTGGAACGCTTCGGGATGGAAGGAACAAAATTGACTGCCCATTTCAGCACGCCGATTCAAGTGAATCACAATCTCGGACGGGGTACTGAAAGTGATACCGATGTGGATCCGACGTTATATCGGGCCATGATTGGATCACTTATGTATTTAACTGCTTCAAGACCTGACATCATGTTTGCTGTGTGTATTTGTGCTAGGTTTCAAGCGAATCCGAAGGAGATGTATATGAAAGCTGTGAAGCGGATTCTACGATACCTCAAGTCGAAACCGAAGCTGGGACTTTGGTATCACGCAGAGGGAGATCTAGAGTTGGAAGCGTTCACGGATTCTGACTACGGAGGATGCAGCTTGACGCGCAAATCAACAACTGGAGGTTGTCAATTCCTAGGAGGGAGACTGGTATCCTGGCAATGCAAGAAACAGACGTCGGTAGCCGTGTCAACGTGCGAGGCCGAGTATGTTGCTGCGGCTAGTTGCTGCTCACAGGTTCTGTGGATACAGCAACAATTGCGGGATTACGGTTTGGCTTACACTCAAACTCCAATTAGGATAGATAATCAATCTACAATCGCTATAACAAATAATCCAGTTTAACACAGTAAAACAAAGCACATAGACATAAGGCATCATTTTATTCGTGATTGTGCTGAAAAGAACTTAATCAAATTGGTAAAAGTGGCAACGGGCGATAATAATGCTGATTTATTTACCAAAGCTTTTGATAAGTCACGGTTTGAATATGTAATTCAACTAAATGGAATGTGCAACCCAGAGTAATTTGACCTTAGTGGTAGTTTATTTCCTTTTATAGCTGTAGTATTTTTTTCTTTTTATAGTAAGTCTGCTAATTTAGGAAAGTTTCTATTTTTAGTAAGTTAGTAGGTTATCTTCTATTATTACAATTTCTATGAAAAACAAAAGAAAAAAGAGAGAAAACCATAAAAATTCAAAAAAAGAGAATATCAGAAAAAGAGTTAAGTCTTAGATGCATAGGTTCAAAGTGACGAAAATTAGCACAGTCGTTACAAACTCTAAGTGTTTAGGCTTTCACACATAATGCACCTAAAATTCTAAGTGTTATACTTTATTTTAGTTTGATGTGTTGGTAGGCATAATACATATTGGGAGTCTCAAGGCTAATAAAATATTCAAGAAAAAGTCAATCGTGTCACTAACTTAGATGTATGACCAATCGGTCTTAATTTTTATGTACAAGACATACAAACTTTGAGTCTAAATAAGGTATGCAAACTTTCTGGGGATGTATAGCAACATCAAATACATCTTAAAATGGAAAGAATAGAAAAATCATACAAAATTGAGAGTCAATATCATGCAACTCCGTTGTACGTAAGTACAGACCTGTTGCCTCTGTTTTGATTCGGGTTAGGAAGATAAGTCGCTTTGTTGTACGTCGGTACAGACCTGTCACCGTTGTCTTGCTAGCTTTAAAAATAAACCTTATGTCAAAATAAGACACTTTGTTGTATGAAAATACAGACTTGTGTCCGATGTTTGTCTTTTAAAGGAAGTTTGCAAATACCAACAAGTTAGAATCATTGTCTGTATGCCTTGATCATAAAAGTATGTCTATGTCTGAGTCACGTAAGATAATTTCATGATAAATAAAAATGCCAAGGGATTTTCCGTAATGTAGCATGTTTTAAGGGGTAAATACCAACAATCGGCGAAATGGGTATGTCACGCCAAATAATCAAAGGAATCAAAAATTCCTAAGTGTGAAAGTTTAAGTACTGAAAGTGAGTATCTGACACCGCTATCTGATTGAACCTTTCTTTAACTATACTCATCAAAAATGTTTTGTTAAGTGTTTAGTATAAGTTGTAAATTTTAATAAGTGTAGTTTAAGTTTAAGTTAAATTTTTGTTCAAAATTTTAAAATTTTATTTTTATTTTTATTTTTATTTTTAGTTTATTTTATTTTATTTTATTTTATTTTTAACTTACTTTGGAAAAAGGTCAAAAATTACTAAGGGTGCATTCATAGTTGAATAAAATAAACACTGCGTGAAAATCTTGTGCTTAGGGTAAAAGTTGATTTTATTTCAAAATTTTTGAAATTTTCAAAGTTTCAGGAGGTTATTCGAGTTTAGGGTAAACTCGAATTGGGGTAAGCTCGAATCTGTCAGTAGATTCGAAATTGGCCTTAGACTCGAAGGTAGGTAGTATAAATGGTTAACAGTAATGTCATTAAGTCATCTGTTTTCGAATCTATATTCTCGAGTCTATCAGGCGATCTCGAATCTATTTCTCTCGAGTTTACCGATTTCACTAAAGACAACTATTTGTCGAGTCTCTTGCTTGGTGGTTCGATTCTACTTCTAGATCTAGGTATAAACAGCTGGATTGTACAAGATTTGAGTAGTCTTATTCACCATTTAAGCCAAAATCACCGATTTTTAAAGGTTTATGGGTCGAAATCGTGTTTTTCAAAATTACAAAGTTTGGACCGATAAAGAGTCAAATTAAATGCGAATGTCTGAGATTAGAACCTAGTAAGGCTAACGAATGTGATTTTCTGAGTCCAAAAAGGTTAAAATCATGGAATTTGGTGATGAGTTGGGCCGACATTTTGAATCTGTTCATGAACACTCTCAAGTTTGTCAGTAAACTCGAGAAGAACAATACATTCGAATCTGTCATCAAACTCGAAATAGAGTGTCTTCGAATCTGCTTGTTCGAATTTGTCAATTTATTTGAATTATTCAATTTAATTTTAATTAAACTTGTAGACATTCATATGTGTTGAATTTTGTACTTACACAAGTTCAAAATAAAACAAATTTGAATTTAAACAAGTTTATCCATTTTCAATAATTCTAATATTTTATCTATTATGCAGACATGGCTGATCGAGTATTCGTGCCTAAGCATAATATGGTCATTCCCCCCGACCATCATATCCCTGAGGCGCAGGGTTTCCGTCAGATGATGGATTTCCTAGTGGAGTCTAGGATTGCGTTTGCATTGTCCCATAACATCCAAATCGTGATTCCATATGTGCGGCAGTTTTATGACCATTTGCAAGTTGATTGTTTCGTCACCCGAACAGTTCTGAGAACAAGGATAGCAGGACAGCCGCTGGTGTTTTCTGCTGATATGCTGCGTCAGGTTCTGCAGCTGGGAACTCAGGAAGAAGAGTCTGGGCCTATAGATTTTCTGTTAAATATTAGGCAGGCTGCGTTTCTGAGGATGGGGTATAGTTTAGATGTTACGAAGACATCTTACATGAAGAGTGGGCTTATTGGGCAGTGGAGATTTTTGACGCACGTATTCATGGTGTGCTTCGCGGCCAAGAAAGCAGGTTTTGACTACATTGTATCGAAGATCCAATCCGGGATTATCGCATTGGTGTATAACCGGCGTTTCAGCTTTTCAGAGATGTTTTTCTCGGAGTTCGTTCAGCAAATCACGGCTCCGGAGCAGCAACGATTTCTCCTATATCCTCGTTTCATAATGATGCTCATCCGGCACTTCTTGCCTAATTTGCCGCAGCTAAATGAGATTCAGAGTGTAGCAGTCATTGATAAAAGGATTTTTGCTGACTGCTCTGCGCACAGAGGAAGACTAGCAGTCCCGGTCGAACGACCTTTGTTTGGGGCAGTTATAGACAGGAACTTTGAAGCACCGGATAATGCCAATTGGGCAGGTGAAGTGGAAGTTCAACTTAGACAGCCACAACAACAATAACGACAACAACCGCGCCCTCAGCAACATAGGAGACGCCAAAGAGCTACCGCGAATCAAACTCAGGCAACTAGGCCTTCTACAAGTCAACAGCAAGAGGTACAAGAGGCAGGGCCTTCAAGTGCAGCACCAGAATCTGAGCAGATAGCCCAAACCTTGGAAGAAATCTGGGCTTCTGGGCCTCATGCAAATGAAGAAATAACTGCTGAGCTGGTTGATCAATTACTAGACCCTCCGGAAGGAGAAGAAGATGTTCTTAGGGAAGTTGAGGAATACCAACCTGAGCAGACCGGTAATGACATGTCATCGTCAGCTACTGAGTCTAAAGATATGGAGGAAATAGAGGTTGAAGTTCCAGAGTCGGTTACAGCAGAACCAACAGTTCAGATAGGAACTTATGGGTCGATATTGGTAGTGAATGAAGAAGCTTCAAGGCGGCGAGCATCACGAGAGTCTGATGACTCTGATTTTGAATAAGAAGAGGTCCCTCCATTAGTGACGAGGCAAAGGGCTAAGCGTCATCGTTTTATGCAAGGAGCTACTTCCGCTTCAGTAGCACAGCCTGAAACAGTCCAACCTCCACCTACTCAATCCACCATACCACCATCACCACCACATGCTGAACCGTACATCCCATCACCTATCACTCCGACACCAATTCAATCCATCCCATCCACCTCATCCACATACGCAGAAAATCAAAGGTTTTTGCAGCTAAAAGATAGAGTTGACTTCCAACAGATCCAGATCTTAGGCCTAACGACGGCAATCGGTGAGATTCAGAAGCACAATGCAAATCTAGATAACGAGAATGCCGATCTGAAAAAGATAGTGGACAAAGTACAGGAAGAGAATTTGGAGTTGAAAACTTTTGTTGCTGATCAAGCAGCTGAACTAAGATCGATGCGCTCCCTAGTTGAGCAATTAATGAAAAATATAAAGGCTCAGGGGGAGACATCTTGCCGTGATCTAGTAGAAGTGCGCAGGGATGATGATGATGGTAATGATGATGACCACGACAATGATCCCAGCACGCAAGGACAGAATGAGCCAGTAGATTTTTCTGCTGCTCAGGATGCTCAGACTCAGGGGGAGCCGAGTCAGTTGGAAGGTGAAGGAGGAGAGGCTGGTTCCTCAAAGGCTTTGGAAAGCGATATGATAAATGCGCTAAAAGACATTGAGGAAGAGTTAATGGAATTTGATTTTGAAGATGAAATAGAAGAGTTGGAGGAAGGGGAATGTGTACCTGAGGAGATTGTTGATTGGAGATCCGACGACGAAGTAATAGAGGACGAGGACGATAACGTCAGTGAGGTGATCATAAATTCACAACCTATCACGGAATTGTATGTGCACAATAATCACAATGTGATTGACATAGATGACATCAAGATAGCCTCAGTCGAAGACTCACAACTTGAAGAAGCAGAGAAGGAGCCATCTAGGGCTGAGTTGATAAAGCTTTGGTTCCGCAAGGAAGAAAAGAAGACAAAGCCAAAGATGAAGAAAAGAATGAGAATTCCAGGTGCTGGAGATCTCTCAGGAGGAATTATAAGCTGGTTCTTTGACCGAGAACTGCAGCTATTTATTTTAAAAAGGAGAGATGGCCTTCAATACTTGAGGCGAACACTGAAAGCATTCAATACACTGCCCAAGTATGAAGTTAAAGAGTTAGCCTGGAAGGAGCTGATTAATATTGGAGATGATAAGTATGCAGAAGTGATTGAAAGAATTATAAGGAAAGAAGGTCGATCAGGCAAATTTGAGCGACTCAAGCCAAGGACTGGAAAGAGGGTCGAGGATCAGTCGAGAACAGATCCTCATACAGGTAGGCCATGGGACAGGATGGTATACAAACCTGTGAGGTGTCTGAAGAAAGTACCAATGAAATCGATGCCACAAGATGTTCTAGGCAACATGAAATGGTGGTACGTCAATAATGACACAGCTGAAGCAGTCATTGAAGATACACAGGACAAAGTGATTTTGAGAGTGTATGATCCACTGCACTTAATAAATCTATCGAATGACGACCTGAATAAGCTCAATGATCAACCTATCTTCTTTCACGAAGGATGGAGATCTGATGCCAGGAAGTACCAGAAGGTAGTAAAAGTATGCATAGATGCAGGTTTATACGCAGGTCGTAGTATATATAGTTCTAGTACTTAATCAATATGTAAATAGTTAGAAGCTATCGTCAAGGGGGAGTCTGTTGGTGCACCCTGTGTGACGATAGCAGTCTAAGTGATCGAACATTTTGGTTTAAGTAATATTCAAAGTATTGAGTTTTAACGAGTGGTTGATATATATGTTTATATATGTTTGATAGTTATTGTTTGTATGTTTGAACTTGATGTAACGTATTACAAGAAGTTCAAACATAAAGATCAAAGATAAAATCAAACATAAGTTAAAAACATAAGTTTCAAATACAAGTTAGTCATATTCGAATTCTATAAGGATTGGCATTCGAATCTATGACAGATTCGAATGTGATCCTAGGTAGATTCGAATGTGTTTTATGAGGCAGATTCGAGAGTGTCAGTGAGGACAAACTCGAATGGGCCTTGGGCCGGATTCAAGTTTGGCCCATGACAGACTCGAATTAGCCTCTATAATTAGGGATAGACTCGAATAATTATCTGTCTTTTTGCAGAATTCGAGAGAGATTAAGCAAAGGGCGATTTCGAGTTAATCATCAGTGTTAGCGTTGTTTCGGATAGAATCTTCTAGTAGGTGCGTTCTTGTGTAGTTCGTACAGCTCGTTGATAGTCTCTGTGTTTCTAGTGAGTGTTGTTACCGTCTACCCGTTAACGAGGATTCCGCACTCGTTGACGGTTCCGCGTCTAGATAGATCTGTGTTTGGTAGACCTTACAGTGAGTTCCAATGCTACGACAATCTTCCTGATACGAAATAATTGACTAAATTCGCAAACCATATTATTTTGGAAATTGATAACAATTGTTCATCAGGGAAGGTGTCCCTGATTTGATCAGTTAAGCTCGTTGGGATTAATTGGAGCCTTGATAAGTGATCGACAATAATATTTTTTTGTGGCTTTCTTATCCATAATTTCTAAGTTAAATTCTTGCAACAGAAGGATCTACCTAATCAATCGTGGGTTGGCATCCTTCTTCGCCAACAAGTGTCTTAAAGCACTGTGGTCTTAGTACACAATTACTTTTGCCCCCCAAATATATTATCTGAATTTATCTAGAGCAAACACCACGGCTAATAATTCTCTTTCCGTAGTTGTGTAATTGATTTGTGATTCGTTAAACGTTTTACTTGCATAGTAAATAACCACTGGCATTTCCTCTAACCTATGGCCTAATACAGCACCAACTGCATAGTCACTCGCATCACACAGGATCTCAAAATGTTGAGACCAATCTGGAGATTGTAGAATTGGCGCTTCAGTTAATTTCGATTTAAGCTTCTCAAATACTTTCATACAAGCTTCATCGAAATTAAAGTCAACATATTTAGATAGAAGATTGCACAACGGCCCGGAGATTTCATTGAAATCCTTGATAAAACGCTGGTAGATACCAGCGTGTCCTAAGAATGATCTTATGCCCTTCACATTTGTGGGAGGTGGAAGTGAAGAAATTAATTGAACTTTCGCTTTATCTACTTACATGCCTTTTTCGGACACGATGTGACATACGACTACCCCTTTTTGTTTACCATGAAGTTACTTTTCTCCCAACTCAATACTAGGTTGGTTTCAGTGCATCTCTTAAGCACCTTCTCTAAGTGTCCTAGTCAATCTTCGAATGTCTTATTAAATATGGAAAAATCGTCCATAAATATCTCAAGAGAACCACCCACCATGTCTGAAAAGATAACCATCATAAAACGTTGAAATGTGGCAGGTGGATTACATAGACCGAATGGCATCCTTCGGTTGGCAAAGGTGCCATATAGACAAGTAAATGTGGTTTTCTCTTGATCCTCCGGATGGATCGGAATTTGATTATAACCAGAGTAGCCATCAAGGAAACAGTCAAACTTCTATCCTACTAACCTTTCCACTATTTGATCTATAAATGGTAGTGGAAAATGATCGTTAGAAGTAGCAAAGTTAAGTTTTCTGTAATCAATACATACTCTCCAACCAGTAACAGGGTGAATAATTATTTTTCCTCCATTTTTCGTGTCAATCACTGTGATCCCAGACTTCTTGGGTACAGTTTGGGTTGGACTAACCCATTTGCTATCGGATATGGGATATATGATCCCAGCATCCAACCATTTTAACAACTCTTTTTTAACTATTTCCCCTAAATTAGGATTCAATCTTCTTTGTGCATCCTGTGCTGGTTTAGCTTCTGGATCAGTAATGATTCGATGCATACACAAAGTGGTACTGATTCCTTTTAAATCAGCTGTAGTCGATCCTACTGCTTCTTTATATTTGACTAAAATTTGCAGTAAAGCTTTCTATTGTGCTTCGGTCAGATCTGATGAAATTATAACAGGTAAAGTGTCATTCTGACCTAGAAAAGCATACATTAAATGAATTGGCAATTCGTTCAATTCTGAAATAGGTGGTTGTTCTATGTCATGCTCAGCAAAGAATAACTCGGTAGTGTCCTTGGTGTTAATTAACGAACTATGCTACTTTGCTAGTCCGTCCACCATATTGATCAAATAACACTCTGAATCAATAGCAGCGACATTTGAATCATTAAACACATTCAATCTCAGCTTGCGATTACCAAATGCAATACCTACGGTTCCCGTCCTACAATTAATTTAAGCATTAATTGTGGTTAAGAAAAGTCTGCCTAGAATAATAGCCGGTTGATTATCTCCTATTGAACTCTGAGTATCCAGGACTAGGAAATCAACTGGCTAAAAAAATCTTTAACTTTAACTATGACATCTGAGAGAATACCCTTTGACATTTGGTTGACCGATCAGCTAAGTGTAAGATCATGTCAGTTGTCCGTAACTGACCTAGATCATGTTTGTTAAACAAATTTTCAGGCAATATGTTAACACTAGCTCCAAGATCAAGTAGTTGTTTTTTATCTGCACATTACTTATTGTCACTGGAATCAAGGGTGATCCAAGATCTTTAAGCTTAGGAGGCAAAGAACTTGAAACCACTCCACTTAATTATTCAGTTAAATTTATCTGCTTAGGGAGCGAGACCTTGAACTTTCTCTTTTGTGTGCAGAGATCTTTTAAGAATTTGGCATAAGACGGAACCTGCTGAATAGCCTTGATCAAGGGAATATTAATATTAACTTGATTAAACAAATCCCACAGATCCTCTGGTTGTGGGCCTCTTTTACCGTAAGGAGAAGATTTAGGATTTTCTAAAGTTGTCGTATAAGGAGGATGGACTGAGGTATCCTGATCCATATCTGCCTCCCCAACTTTGGGAGTTGAAATATCTACTTTAATTGGTTCCTTGAAAGTGACTTTCTTAGGAACCTCCTTCTTTGGATCCTCTTTTTCTTCATACACGACTTCGGTGTAGGTATCTTCTTCTGCCTCTTGTTCCTTAGGCATTTCAATCTTATTATCTACCTCTCTACCACTTCACAAAGTGGTTACCCTCGATACCTCATTTTCTTCATTTATTTCATGTTAATTATCTTTACCATGATTAGCATGTGAAGGATTGGAAACAGTATTGCTAGGAATCATTCCCTCTTCAGGCCTTGTAAGCGACTCAACTATCTGACCCATCTTGTGACTCAACATCTCCATCGTCTTAGTACTAATAGATGACTGTTGCTTCATTCAGAGAATTGCAAAGAAGTCATATTCGTTTCCACTTGAAAATGTGGTTGATCACGTTGGTTTGACATATAATATCGCTCATTCTTAGCTGCAGAAGTAGAACCTTATTGATATTCTCTTTTTGGTGGTTCATATCTAGGTTTAGATTGATGATCGGTAGGTTGATCATTTTTCCACCGGAAATTAGAATGATTTCTCCATCCCGGAATATAGGCATCCGAAAATGGGTTATCCCTTTCTCTATGTGCTCTAACACCGTAAACTTCATTAGCGAATTCCTCAGTGGATTGCACTTGAGGACATGCTTCGGAATAATGAGATGGATCACCGTGTGTGACACAGTTAACTGATATATTAGGGTTTGATTGGAAACCCATCATCAGTTAATCAATTTTCTTACCTAATTCTGAAATTTCACTCTTAACCTCACGTTTCTAGGCATTATATATGCCAATAACTTGAACTCCTATGCTATTTTCAGAACCAACTTGAACCTTGAGACCTTTACCGAGTTGATTTAGCAACTCCCACACCTCATCATCCTCTTTTGCTAAAAATGTGCCTCCCATGCCAGCAATAATCAGATTACGACTCTCTTGACTCACACCATCAAAAAAATGTTTTCATAAGCATCCATTTGGGCACTTCATGATGTGGACAAGCTCTTAATAACTTATTTTTACTATCAAAAGCTTCATAAAATTTTTCACTGGATTTTTGTATATATCCGGTGATTTGTTTCCTTTTCTCGATGGTTTTACTAATGGATAATATTCGTTAAGAAATTCTCGCTTCGTTAGATCCCATGTCGTAATGCTATTGGTCAGTAATGATACAAACCAAATTTTTGCTTTCTCTTTCAACGAGAAAAGAAATAATCGAAGTTTTAATCCGTCGGTGGTTATACCTCGCATATGGTTAGCTTTAAAAATAGCTGTGAACTCAGCTAGATGTTCGTACGGTTCCTCACATGGCATCCCTCAGAAGATCGGAGAAATTTGAAATAATTGAGGACGAACTTCGGGATTGTTCTCGTTTTTAGGATAACGGATCGGAGACGGGTCGGGCACATCACCAGGGTGGTAATCTGACTCAACCATACGCCTCATCTGTTCGCCCATCCTAGCAGCTATACGCTCAGGTTCTTCTAGTTCACGATTTCTTGGAGAAATCGGAGGACCTTCTAAATTAGGAATTTATAACATGTGAATTTCTTCCTCTTGTTCGTTTGAATTCTCCGTGATTAATCCTTGTTGTTTTTGAATCCTGACAGTCTTTCGGTAAGATTTAGCTACTTTTTCGATTTCGGGTTCGAATCGTAGCGACAATCCTTTGGCTAATTGATGTGTGAGCATAAACTATAAAAACTTTAAATTAAATTACCTAATTAAACAAAATATATTTTTGGTGGCAAAGTAAAGGACAACAATTACCTTTTTGGATTTTTCTAATTTTTTATGTGATTTTTAATAATAATAATTAACACTAAATCTTAAATTAAACTAAAGTACTTAAAACATAAAATTTAAAACTAAGGCCAAAACTAACTTCTAGCCCTAACTAACGTTACCACTCCACGGCAACGGCGCTAAAATCTGACGAGCCGTCGTTGTGGTCCGTAGAAATAACCTTTAAATCTTACTATTTAGCTTAGAGAAATAAAGGTCGAATCCGCATGGAGTGCGTATGTAATTAGGATTAGTTAGCTAGTTTCTTTAGTTTATTAAAAGCGATTAAATTGTAAAATGGTTAAATTATTTGGAATAATGATTACGTCTAAATTATAACTAAATTAAATGGCGAAAAACTAACAGGTTGATCAAAAAAGCAAGGAAAGATAACCATTTATAGAATCACTATGACATAATTTATTACCCACTTGAATTTCATGCAACAATCACGTAGACATAATTAATTGCTAGGTTAAATTAATCATAATGGTTTTAATCAATAACTCTCGGCATAGGGCATGCAACGTTGATTACTTGTCTTAATCACTAAGATAATGGACTTGGCACAAATAATAGCACAACTATGAATTATCTTGCTTTTACCAATCAAAACACATAATCATAATAATAACCGAATGCTTATCATTTGCATTACACACGTAGTATTTCAATCAACACCAAATACATCAAAACCTAAATTGAAATTCGATAAAGTAAAACTTAGTCGTAGATCATCCGCAACCAACGTTTGGCCGCTCATCGTATGCTCTTCACCGGGAATGACCGAAGACATTCTCATAGGCTTGCAAACACCATCTTCGTACTTGAATCGTGAATCCACTCCGGCAGGGCTTCGCCACTTCTTTCAACACTTTTTGGGACCTCCTCAAATGTTCACCATCGGCCTCTATTTATAGAGGAAGTGAGCTTAGGGTTTTTGGGGTCAAAAACGCATCTGTATTCATTTTGCACCACACCAGCATAGGCCTGGGCGTAGGCCTGCACCCCCTACGCATGGAAGTGGTCTCTAAATCTAAAACTCTCTGTTTTGCAACGTAGGGTGGCGTAGGCCTGCGCCCCGTCCGGCTCGGTTCACGCTGAATTTTTCTCGAGTTGCTTCCATTTGACTTCTTAACCCTGAAACATAATTTTTGAGTAATAACAGCAAAGTAACGAAGCATCGGTGCTTAAAACGACCCAAAAATGATATAAAAATACATAAAGTAATAGCCTTATCAGTATCAACTGCCTTGTTCAACTCCTCTTGTTTCTTATCTCTTAGAACTTCAACTTCATCAAGTTTTGGCATACTGCTAGATGCCACAAACTGTAGCGTTTTCTCTGAGGAATTGGTGTTGACACTTTAGCTAACTCATTTACCTTTACTTCCTCTGATTTAACTGATTCAATGGTCTCATCCTGAGGAATAGGAACATAGTTATTATTGAAGGGTGGAGGCACATATTCATATCCTAGGCCAGTCGGTTTCTTAGTCTGTCTCTTTGAATTTAAGATCTAGCCTAAAGTCAAGGAAGGATTCCTAAACATTTCAATCTTGTTGTTTGCCTCAGCCACCCTAACTCTAGCTGCTAGTTCAACATGTTTTAGTGTGATCTCTTTGGTTGGTGATTCTACATGCTCATAAATTAGTTCAATCCTGACACATTCTTCAATTAACTTGCCTTTTAGAACTATCATATCTTGAGCATCAACTTTAAGTTTAGCCTTAAGATCTTCCTTGATATCTAATAAACTAGCATTATCAGATTTTAACGATTGAATTTGAGCAGTCATTGATGAATGTGTCTCTAGTACTAAATTTAGTTTATCATTCAGGGTAGTACATAAAAGACGTAAATCATGTAATGTAGAAAAGTTTGGAGTTACCTTTTTCTTATCAGATTCGATGTTGGCCATCTGAGCTGCAAACTCAAAAGTAGTCAGCTTCTCAATGTTCTCCAATACCAATGGATCTGAATCGGATTGATGGGTATCCTATCTCTTTACTTCCTATGCTCCACTATCTTTCTCATTATCAGTTTCTGTCACTTAAGCCATGAGGGCTCTAGCGGTTGCCACAGGATGTGTATTACAATTATAGGTAACATCTAACTGTTTGTTTGAAGACACGTTTGTGAGTAAACCAGCCACTGAAGCCTGCTTCCGTGAACCGGTAGAAGTCAAGCAACCTGAGTTTTGATATTTATCCATCTTAGGTCTTTGACACTCTCTAGCAAAATGTCCCAACCCCAGATAGTTGTAACATTTGAACTTGATTTGTCAAATCCTGCATTGTTCACAGTTAGATTTCTGCGTGTTTTTTCATGAACCTTTTGAATCTCTGTGTGACCATGACTAGTTGCCATTGTTGGTCCATTTGCTCAAGATCATCAGGATCAACCTGATCATAATTATCTTCCCAAAGAGTCGGATTGTTGATCTTCCCCTGAATACCGTTCCCATAAGCTGCTAAAAATGATGCTAGAAGCTTGAGTTGCTCCTCAGCAGTCTTAGCACTCATCGGCATCTTTGTGTACCCTTGAGTTGATGATCCCAAAGTAAAACTCTATGGCTGATCATTTGTTTTTGAGAAACCCTGAAAAGCCCTACCATTAGATTCTTCTTGATCTCCTGGTATGCCCTCTTGTTCCCCAGTAAAGAATTATGTAGCTCAAGACTTAGTTTCATTTGAAGTAGATGGCTTAGTCTTAACAAAGTACATCTCAGGATCTTTTACCTGATCATATTCCATCTCTTTCTTCTGTATCTTGAAAATATGAGCTGTCAACATCCCAGTAACTTCCTTAAGAGAAAGAGTGTCTAGCTTCTCTTGATCATGCTTTAACTGAGTAGTGTACATCTCCCACATTGACGGCAAAACATCAAGAAGTTTATTAGTCTTCTCTAATTCTTTATAATAAACTCTGTGATTATCTAGTTCAATCAAGAGATGATAGACTCGAGTGATCACTTCATCTAGACTCTCATTCTTCAAACACTTGAAGATTGCAAACTGTTTCTTCAACAAGTCAGTTCCCTCCTTCCTTACTTGTGGATTTCCCTCATACCTTCTCTCCAATGCCTCCCAAAGTTCTTTTGAGGTCCTGTGGTGTTTGAAAGTATGTAGAATTTCCAGAGGTAGAGACATCTTGATTGAAGAGAAGGAACGATTCTCAGCTTCATAGATGTTCTTACTCATCCTTCATCTGCTGATAAGTAAGAACTTTCATCCTCCCTTCAAGTTCCTGAGTTGGGGGTACATACCCTTCGTCTATAAAGATCCACATTCGCATGTCATTGTACCGAGAAAAGTCTGCAAACCTATCCTTCGACCAATAATATTCCTTAATTTTCATGAGCTTTGGTGGGGAGTTCGATTTACCAACTTCATGATCCATTTCCATGAACCTGTGTAAACTTGTCATTCTTGAAATTTTTTGTTCACAAACATAATTAATTAATTTTAAAATTGAATTAAAAACAAGTTTGTATGGACTTATTATAAGTTCGTACGAATTGAACAAATTCGTTTTACTAAATTAACTTCGTTATATATTAAGTTCGTGATCACCAAGTTCGTAATGACTAAATTTGTTTGGACAAGTTCGTGACTCCCTAGTTTCTGACAAGTTCGTGGCTCAAGTTCGTACGAACTTAACAAGCTAATTTCGTAGAACCCTAATACTGACAAGTCCATGAAACCCTAGATTTAGTTAAGTCTGTGAAGGAGCCTAAAAATCAAAGTTTTTCAAAAACTCAAACTAGTTCAACGTTTTTAAGGATAAAAACGATGATTCCCTCTGGTTAAATGAACTCTGATTATTGTAGATGAGAAAAACTACTCAATTCAACGTAAAAACTTCAAAAAAATTGTGATTTAACCGGGAAACATGCCTAGAAACCTTTGAATGTTCAACAAAACGTGAAGAACACAAAGAACACTCAATGAAATGCTCTGATACCAGTTGTAAGGTCCCTCCCTATCGGATCTATCAAGGCGTTGTGGCGTCAAACGAGTGCAGAATTCTCGTTTAATAGTAGCGGAGCAATCACAAACAATCACACAGGAAAACGGAGCAAAACACGATTTTAGTCGACCTAATATCAACTCCACAAGATGCATCGCTCCTTTTGTCGCTCTATTGCTCTCATAATCGTCTGAAATTCAGATTTTCAAAGTTTTGATGAATTCTTGAACATAAGTTCATGATATACACACTAAGTTTGTGCATGGCCCAAGCCCATGAACTTATAAGTTCAAGCTCATGCATCCGAGTTCGTACGAACTTATCAGCCATAAGTTCATACCTCATGAACTTATCTAACAATCATGAACTTATCATCCATAAGTTCATACCTCATGAACTTATCATCCACAAGTTAATACCTCATGAACTTATCTAGCAATCATGAACTTATCATGCAAACATGAACTTAACACACAATCATGAACTTAAGACATAAAAATGAACATATGAACATACAATCATGACTTGTATTCATAAGGCACTATCTACAACAATTGACTATCGATGGCTATCAATAACCAACTAGACTGCTGTCGTCACACCGGGTGTACCAATAAGAAACCTTTGTGGCTAGTGGATCTGTGCACACTAAGACTATGGAACGGGTTCCACCGCCTGTTTCTAGCCCAGTCTCGTCACCAGTCCAAACACAACAACCTCTTGCTTCTCCATCTTCTCCCTCCATGGACTCCAGGCAAAGGAGAAAATCCTTAGAAAGAAAGAAAACCACTAGCATACCCACTCATCAAAGCCCCTCTGACCCCTCTCAACAGGAGTCAGTTAAAAAAGAAGCAACCCTTGCTTCATCTCCTTCTCCTATTTTTGGAGAAGGTGCAGCCTTTATGGAGCATGTTTCTCTCCAGCCTGAGTCAACCCAGTGTCAGCCTGAGCCTTCTGGTTCCTACTAACAGGAACCAGTTGTACATATGAAGACAACCACATCAACTATCTTTGCCTCTCAACAGGTTAGCGATATTGAAAAACAGGAGTACTCTCCACTTCATCTTAAGGTCACACTGTCCCCACTCATATTTCTCCTTCATACCTTGTGTCAGGATAAGGTGTCCTAACAGTTGGTACAAGCCCACCAACTGATCAGCCTTCAACTTCTACTCCTCATGATGCAGTTGTTCCATCCCCAGCAGCTGCTGAAGGACCAACATCCCAAACTGATGATCCTTAGGGTATAGAACAGCCCTTTGGTGAAGCTTTTCCCAATGTGCAAATTCCATCATCAGCTTTCACCACTGCTGATTTTGAAATGCACACCTCCTATCCCCATGAAGAGGTGCCTAACAACCAAGGCACTACTAAGGGAACCGCCCTTGCTATTGATGAAGATGTCACATTCCCAGTGGCATCTGAAAGGCAATCATCCCCCATCACCTCACCTCTTGAAGCAGGTTTAGCCACTTCTGTAGGTATTCTTGATCCCTCTAAGCTGGCTCACTTGACATTTGCACAGGCTATGGAACTTCTTTCCATTGTGCCCTTACCATCCCCAAGTGAACTAACTACTCTTCCATCCTCACCTTTTTCTCCATCTACTCAATCCAAACAATCCACTCATACACCTCCCTCACTGAAGGACCTTTCCTTGAAGGAACAACTTACTGTATCGTCCAACATGGTTAGTTCTTTAGAATATTGTACGACTACCCTTCCTTCTACCATTGCAGACTCCGTGTCTACACAGCTTGCAGGATTTGTTGATTCGTTCAGGTCATCCTTTCCAACTCCCTCTCCACAACCTGATTACTCATCTCAGCTGCTCGCATTCACTGCACAGCTGCAACAACTGTCCTCCTCCCTTTCATCGCTTCTTTCTCACCAATAGGACTTTGTGTCCAGCCTGGCAGCTATTTCACAACAATTGTTAGGTATTGCTGAAACCTGTTCTGTATCAGTACCCTTTACTCTAACCTCCTTAAATACCTTAGTGGTATCTCTGTCAAACACTGTGGCCATAGGATTTGAGGATGTGCAGGAATCAATTGAACTAACTCTTGAACAGCTTAAAAGGCTGATGTTTAGTGACATTGACAACGCTACTATCTCCCATCTTTTAGCCTCTGCTACTTCTCAAACCTCCTCTCTTGAAACCTGTCTTGCCCAGTTAGCTGAGGTCAAGGACAATCTGGCTTTCTTAGTAGCATAGTCTGGTTGGTTCTAGGCCTGTTACCAAACATGTTGTTGCCAAGCCTGTTGGATCCATTCCTTTAGGCAGCACTGTTGTTGAAGGCTCTATTCCATCTTCTTCAAAGGGGAGAAGAAATCGGCCTCAAAGACAATGTCTAAGGGGGAGAAATCTTCATCTCCCATTCTAAGGAGAAATGAACTTCTGTTGGCCAGGCAACAGGCCATTTAACAGCTGGTGATGCTGCAGGTACATCAACTATTTTTGGGACTGTTGAGCCTACTCAGGCTAGGTCTCCATGCCCTGCACCATCTAAGAGGGAAGAACCTATTCTTGAGGACAGGCCCAGCATACAAAGAAAACTTGTCCTAGAAACATCAGCATAAGAGGAAGAGACTGAAATGACCATTTCCATAGTAGCAAAAGGAAAAGGGAAAGATGTTGTGGACACAGATGCTCAGAGGCTTCTTCAACTCAATTTTGACAAGGCTCAATCCAAAGAAATGAATATTCCACTAGATGTTTATTGGGAGTGAAAACAAGAGCAAGCTAAGATTCTGGAAAAAGAAAAAGAAGAAGCAACCTCTGTGAGAGGTGCTCAAGCTTTGGCTAAAAATGAGGCAAAGAAAGTTAAAATGCTATCCTTTGTAGTTCAAAGAAAGTTGGTAAAATCAACTATGGGGTCAGACTGTGGGAAGAAAGGGGTAAAAGAGAAAAGCACAAAGGTCTCAGTGACCAAGGTTAAACTTGTGCCTTCTGCCCTGTCATCAGTAAGAACCCAATTTCACTTTCACAATCTGGCACAGAAAAAGTTTTTTGATGTTGCTGATAGAAGAATAGCCAAGGAAACCATTGTCAAAGTTGTTCCCATTTCAAGAAAGAACTAGTCTTGAAAGCTTCAAATCACAAGACATGGTGCTGAAGGTCCTGAACTAGAAGCCTGTGATGCTTCTGATGTTGCTAGAATGTGATACAGAGAATGGGTAGAGCTTGTAGTCGCCCTGAGAAGTTCAAGGTTTGAGACTGCTAAAATAGTTAGGGGATTTATAAGAAAGCTGATGGAAAAGGTGAGAGGGTTGGGCTTGATCCCAGAGGATATGATCAAAGATACTTCTAAGATAGAGCATAAGATAAAGCCTAGAAAACAGAAGAAAAATACAGAGCTGGAGGAGATAGTCCAGCTGATTGAGCAGGGTTTCTTTGTTACTCAGATCAGAGGAATTGATCACAGCCTGCCACAGGGTGTTAAACTGAAGAAGGCCAGTATATTGAAGAGCGTGAAGAAGGGGTATTCTTTGTGGATCCTCTAACCAAGAAAATGTACTTTCAAAGGGCCTCGGGCCTTCATAAAGCTGGTGTAAAGCAAGTTATAGCCTCAGACCTAACAACTTGCTATAAAAGAGGAAATTTGGCTCCTCAAGACTGTTAATACCTTGGATGTGAGGTGGAAGAGGTTGGAGCAAGAAAACAACACAAAGCTGGGTCAGATTAAGTAAAACTTCTCAAAGCTGCTGAAGAATTGGAGAAGGAAATCAAGGAACAACAAGTCCATCTACAAGTAATGTGTAGATGAAGAATGGAAACTCTCCATCTGTTGGACAGGCTTGCCATTAACTGCTCGTAACTATCAACAGTCCAAAAATGTTGAAGTAGCTTTGTAAGTAAGTTTTACTTTTCCTTTGTACATTTGTTGTATTTCTTCTTAGTACATGCGTTGTACTTGTGTAAACATTTGTTAATTCTGTCTCTTTCAGTATACATATACTGATCTTTTACTTTACTTTAATTTTGTATTTTCATCTTTGCAACTGTAATGTAAATATATATAGTGATAACTGAGAACATCAGCTTTAGGCTGAATATTGCAAATATGGGGAGATTGTTAGGCACAAAAAGGCCTCAATCAAACCTGTCTATGTCATAGGGGAAGCTTATTTATCAAACATGTTTGATACACTTAAGGGTAGAATTTAAGGCTTGTTAATGCCTTTTTTGAAACATGATAAGTGAATTGCAAAATCAGCCTAAATCTATTTACACTATTACATTCATTGTAACTTGTCAGATTGTCAAAGCTGTACATAACTATTGGACAGTTTTGACATAACCTGTCTACGTTGTTTATGTCTGTTGAACGGCTTTGACCCAAGCTAAGTGTTCTATTCTTTGTGAATTGATTTTGTTCTTTGTGAACAGGTTTAACACTTTATGGAATTTGTTTCCATTTCCTCATACAAAGTCTTGAACATGAAGTTCAATCTACAAATTAAGGAAAAGTGGAAAATCAGAAGCTGCCAGAGCTGCTCTGAAGCATGAAAACAAAAAGGATATCTGAAATGGGTGACAGACCATTTCTTATATCAAAATAGCATTCCATGAAGAGGAAAGGTTTAAAGTTGACATTCCTCTTTAAGGTAAAGTTATGGACAACAGAGACAAAGAGGAAAAGACAAATATTCTGCTACATATGGACAAATTCTGATTTGATAGACGTGCAGAAAAGCATCCTTGTATTTTTTTAAAGACATTCCACTATATCTACAACAAATGAAGAAGTTTCACTAAGATTCACTGAGTGAGTATAATAAGAAGCTTCTAACGAGTTAGAGAAATTCAAGAGAGATATCCAGAAGTCTAGAACGTGCAAAATGGATTGTGTTTTTCATGCATGCAAGTTCTCCTTTCAACTTAGAATAGAAAATCAAGAGTGTGTCTAAGCTGTTCCACTTCAAATCTGTCTGTCTGTGTCTTGTAAAAACAGTGAGTGCACCTTAGTGACTGAGTTCTTTGTAACTAATTTAATTGAGTTCTAGATTAGTTGATTTCCAGTTGTTCATGTCATCTCTATTGGATCATTCTGCAATAAACCTGTTTGTAATTAACACTTGTTATTATATACATACAAACTTTGAGAAATAATGTGTTCAAAGAATTAGCTGTACTCACCCTCCCCCCTCTACAGCTTATAGTAACATACTTGGGAATCCTGTTGGGACCTACAAAGATAAAATGTTTGATTATTTATTTGTGGACATGAAAGTTGCTATTGAAAAGTAGGATGCTTTAATGTCTGTAATCTCAAAACTAAAAATTGAGCTCGAATTAAAAATTAATGAACTTGAAAACTTTCATAAGTTGGAAACTGAGATTAATCAGGTAAAACACATCAACACAATTCTTTTAGAGAAAAAGAGAGAAACATACTTAATTTATTCGAAGCTTCAAAAGATTGTTCACTCCTGGTGCCATTCAGCTAAAAAAATCCATCTATGAGCAAATTCCTGCTCAAATCCAAGCCTATCTTGGAGGAGACCTTGATAAAGCAGCTTCAATTATTGAAATTAAAAATCTGGAAATAGATCTGTCTACTCTTGGTGAACTTCCCAATACATTTATTCAAAATGTAAATGGAAAGTTGATTTCAACAAACAGGTTTGTCCGGCCTCAAAATACTGGCAGTTCATGTGAAAAGGTTGTGAATTCTAGTGGTGGATTGTTTCTCCATTAAACCACCCTGCTAAGTGCCTAATAGTTTCATATGAATAACTGAATGGAAAAGGTGTTAAATGTGCAGTCCTGAATCCTAAACCTTTCAATAAGACATGTTCTGGAATCAAGACTAAAGGTAAGAAACATGTACCTCTATTCAATGTTGAATTCTTTGAAAAGAAATTTTCAAAAGGAAAACAGCCTACAACCAACAAGGGTAAGTATCATGTTGGAGGTGAAACTACTACAGTTTCAAATTACAGTAGTAAATTAATGATAAATGAAAGAAATTCAGTTGTTAAAGCCAAACATGATGACCATGCTACCAAAAGTATGCAAAAGTCATTAGAACTCAGTAAAAGCAACGGCAAAGACATTGCACAACCTGAGAGAATTGGGAATAATCTTTCCAAACCTGTGGAAGGACAAGATAGCTAAACTGCCTATCTTTGATCTCTGTCCTCCTACAAAGAGGAATGAAGAAACACGCAAAGCCGTTGCAGTGGAACTTCCTGTAAAGCCTTTGGGCTTACATAAAACAAACATTTGTAAAACTTGTTGATAAGACCAGTAGAGAAGATTCAGAATGTGTTTCTAAGAGTTCATCTTTCAAAAAATCTAATAAGAGAAAATGCTATAGATGTGGAAAGAAAACTCACATGGCCAAAGGTTGTCCTGAACAGAGGACACAAAGCCTGCTGACACTGCTAGTTCCAACGTTGCTAGATCAAGCAGTGTTTGAAGTAACATTGTCATTGAGAAAAGTACCTAAGGAGATACAATCCAGATTGGAAATATTAGTGTTGATCTAAGTGGTCCATCAACAAATGTTGATGAGAAAGGAGAACTCGTCCCTGAGATGAGTTCCCCTAAGAACTAATGTTTTCTCTCATTACTCTGCAGGTTAAACAACCAAAACAGGTTTGCTACTTGGAAAGTTGTTGCTCTTGCCACATGACGGGTTGTAAGGATCTGCTGAGTGATCTCAAGCCAGAAAAATGCCCAAAAGTCACCTTTAGTGACAATGTCCAAGGATCTAGAAAGGAGAAATGGAACCCTTATTGCAGGTGCTGCAATTTTCAACAAACTAGCCTATATGCTTGGGCTAAAACACAACCTTGTAAGCATTAGTCAACTGTGTGATGCTGGGTACAAGGTTAACATTGATGAGCATCTAGGGTACTGTTAGATTGTATTTTAGTTAATGGAAACAAAGTCTAGGGGTTGTTTTGTATTTCTTTAATAGTTGTCAAATATGTATATAAATAGTATGTTTGACTTTCAATAGAAGATATCTCCGACATTTGCACTTTTGTACGGAAGAATAGCAGTTACTGATTCTGGAAATATTCTCTCAAGCTTTTGTAATCGGCATTCTCTAATATCTAATCATTCAGTAAGTAGTTTGATTATTGAATTGTTTTTGTTCTTGATTTGTTGTTTGATTGATAGGAAACTAGAATTCACAATTGGTATCAGAGCTTTAGGGGTGAATTTTTGATTCTGAGATTGAATTTTCTGTCGAAATTTCTCACTGTTCTTGAGAAAATTTTTTTTCGAAAAACCCTAAAATCACTAAGGGTTTTTAATCTGTTGATCATTGACAGTGAAAATTGGATCGAAGGTTAAGGATCGAAAGACGAATCAATTGAGTATAGACTTGAATTGATTCACAAGACACAGTAAAAGATCTAGACATTTTTGCTAAATTTTGAAAAATACAAAACGAACACTGTTCTATTGAAAAAGTCGAACCTAGATCCATTTTTGCACAAATTTGTTTAACAAAAAGTGTTTGTTTTCAAAATCCTCACCTTCGATTGCAATTTGAGTGAAAATGGGCAAATTTCTGGATTTAATTTGAATTTCAGACTTGAAAAAAAATCAGAAAATATTAAGAAACTCGAAATACACATATACTTTGTGTTATTCGAGTTGAATACCTGTGAAATTCGAGTTGACAAAAGTGTCAATCGAGTTGACAATCACTGTCATTCGAGTTGACAACCACAGTCAATCAAGATAGATATAAAGTTCATCGAGTTTATTAGAAGTCTGAAAATTTAATCGAGTTTCAAAGAAGACAGATTCGAGTTTCATATTAAGCAAATTCGAGTTTCATTTTAAACAAATTCGAGTTTCATTTCAAAATCATTCGAGTTTTCTTCCAAACTCACTCGAGTTTCATATCAAACTCAATCGAGTTTCACATCAAACTCAATCGAGTTTCACATCAAACTCAATCGAGTTTCACATTTAACTCAATCGATTTTCACATTAAACTCAATCGAGTTTCACATTAAACCCAATCGAGTTTCACATTAAACTGATTCGAGTTTCACTCTAAACACATTCGAGTTTCACTCATAACTCATTCGAGTTTCATTCTAAACTCATTCGAGTTTAACATTACACTCATTCGAGTTTAACATTACACTCATTCGAGTTTTATACTTAGATCATTCGAGTTCAATACACACATTAATCGAGATTGTTGCAAAACATCAACATCAAGTCTATTCAGTGTCTGAGTCAAGTTGATTATTGCTACTAACAAGTTACTGTGTTGTAGATTTCAGTACTAACCTGTATTTCCAAGTTTCATCAAATTTCCAATCTCAATCAAAGTTCATCAGATCTTGGACATTTTCCCATATATCAATCAATATGTCTAAAGACGCTCTGGCAATGAGATCAGAAACCGAACCCCCAATTCTATACAGGGGTGAATATGTTCAATGGAGGGAGAGGTTTCTTGAATTCGTTAGTTTTCATGATTTATCAGAAGAGATGCTGAAATCCTTAACCGAAGGACCAGCCACTTTCATGGAAACAATTCCTGGGGTACCAACCGGTAATCCCCCAATTCCACCAAGGACAGTAGAGGTCACCAACCTAACTAAGGCCCAAAAGAAGAGAAAATTAGGGGATAAAACTGCCAGGAAGTTACTTCTGATATCCATCCCCAATGATATTTACACATGCCTCTCAAACACAAAAACTGCTAAGTCAATTTGGGATGAAGTGTGTAAACTGATGCGGGGATCTGACAGAGCTGCCACAAACAGGGCTAGAAACAGCCTAATGACGTTTGAAAATTTCAGAGCACGTGAAGGAGAACTACTGGAAAACACTTACCTAAGGTTTGTGTCTTTAGTAAGTGAAATGAGACGAAATGGAGTGACAAAGTCCAACCTGGACATCAATGTCAAGTTTCTAAACGTGCGGAACCCTGAATGGGAAAAATATGCTATGATTATCCAGCAAACAAAGGATATTGAAGAAATGGATTTTCATATGATATTTGAGAACCTCAACAATTATCAAGAGGTTGTGTTGAGGAAAATATCAGGAAAGAAGAAAGCCGAGAAAGAAACTGCTGATCCATTGGCTCTACTGGCAGAGAAAAAGTACAAGTACAAAATGAAAAAGGAGAAAAGAGCCGTAGTTAGCAGTACATATTCCGAATCAGAATCCTCCGATTCATCTGCTGATTCAGAGATAGAAGAAATGAAAAAGCAGATGGCACTGCTAACAAAAGCATTTCAAAAGAAATTCTACAGAAAGCTAACCAACAATAAGATGCGCTACAAAACAGGCTCGAGGAAAATTGAGAAGAAGGACAAATATGAGAAATCTGGAGAAAGCAGTGGAAGAAAGACTGACAAATATGAAAAGTCAGACAAGTCAGTAAAGAAAGATTCAGAACAGAAATGTTACAACTGTGGAACACCAGGTCATTATGCCCGAGAATGTAGATCCCCAGTAGTCAAAAACTCAGACTACTATACGAGAAAGGCTCTCTTAGCCCAGGAAAAAGAGTCGGGAAAAGCTCTTATGGCGGAGGATGATCATTGGTTACGATTATCTGAAGATGAAGATATTCTGGATGAAGATGCTCACATTTGCCTCAAATAAGAGATATTCAATGAGTCTGAACTAAGTGAATCAGCCATGTTAGCTGAGGATGAAGTATGGGTTGGTTTAACTGATGAAGAGGATGCAGAAACACAAGAATCTGAGGAGGAAGACACAGAAGAAGTTGCATTGATGGCAACTGGCAAAACTGAGGCTGAAAATGAAGAAGATGGAAGATGAATTTATAAAAAGAGGGCAAACAGATCAAACCATTTATTTAAATCAACCAAAAGACACAGAATTTTATAATTCTAAATCTGGAATTGGTTGGGAAAATCCAAAGTATCTGACAAAAGCAATATCTAGTTCACCAACACTATATGATGTCAGATACATGAACTTAGGATTAAAAATGGCATTTATGAAAGCCTCTGATGAAGTAGAATCTAATGAAGAAATAAAAAGATTAAGATCAGACAAAATGAAAAATTCTGGTGATTATACCAGGATAAATGAATCAAGTAATATTCATAATATAAAATAAGAGTATATTCAAACATATTCTGAAAAGGATTTGTCTGAATTACCTACTCAATCTCAAAAGTTATATCTGCCATATTCAATTTTAGAAAAGATAAATTCTGATCTAGAATTGAAAATTAAAAATATTGAGACAGAGAATGGAACTCTCAAGGCTGAACTAAGAACTATGGAACAAAAGTTACAAAATCAGCCTAAAAACATAAAATTGTCTGATCCTCAATCCTCACCTTCTCTAGATTCTATAAATTCAGAAAATGAATTTGATCTTTACATGCACTCTGACTTTAATTCACTAGAGTAAATGTTTGGTAAAATTGATGAAGTTATCAAACCGTTGGATAACAAATAATCAAATGACAATAAAGAACCTGTTAAAATTCTGCAAAGAATGTCTACAGATTCTTTAAAATCATCTGAAAATTCACCATTATTACAACAAAAGATGGAGAAAACAAAAGTTATTGTTAATACTCCTAACTTTGAAAAGGGTGAATCATCTTCATCAGCGGACTCAATTGCACTTAAAGTCCAATCTTCAAAAGGTATGAGAAATTTACAGAAGAAACGAGTATCTAAATCTACTAATTCTCATACTTATTTAATGTCAGATATCATTGTGAACGGTTCGAGAAAACAAGTTTGGAGAAAGAAGAAAAGAGAACAGAAAAACAAGAGTATAAAACAAGAGTGGCGCGTGAAGGACAAAATTGTTACAGATAGAAATAGCAACATTGAACATTCTGTCTGTAATAATAAACTTGTTAATAATTCTTGTATAAAGTTTTCAAGAACGGACTTAATTGCTTTGAATTCTTGTGCTTGTAAGCCTTCAATTGTTAAATCTAAAAAGCTTTTCTGGCAACCGAAGAAAAAGGACCCATTTTATGAACAGAAAAAGGTTCCACAGAAAACTATTTCAAAAACAATTCCTCCACGAATTGTACAAAAGTGGATACCTAAAAGAACAGTTCAAAAGTGGGTACCTAAAACAACATCAATTGATTAGCTAAAAGCCATATCTGTTAGAATAACAAATAATAATGTGCATGAATTACCTAAAACAAAAGTATCCAACTACAAGTGGGTACCTCATGTGCTACTTCATCTTATAGGTAAACCATGTCTGGTATCTTGACTCCGGATGTTCCAAGCATGTGACCGGACAACGAGACACAATCACGGACTTTGGAGAAAAGTTCTGTGGGACAGTCAGATTTCGAAATGATCAGTTTTGTCCAATCAAAGGATACGGAAGTCTCAAATACGACAAAATTACCATCCAAAAGGTTTTCTATGTTGATGGTCTTGGATACAATTTGTTTAGTATTGGACAGTTGTGTGATAAAGGTTTAGAAGTCAATTTCAAACCCAATCGGTGCAGCATCAGATCCGGAGAAGGAAAGGAAATATTGGCAGGAAACAGGAAAACAAATTTGTACTCCATTGATTTAGCCTCGATTAATCTGAAGAAAGATGTCTGTTTAATGTCAAAAGCTATATTTAAAACAGCATGGCTGTGGCATCGTCGCCTTTCACATATGAACTTCAATGAGTTAACCAACCTTCCAAAGGGAGGATTAGTCAAAGGGCTGCCAACTCTCAAATTCCAAAAGGAGCAGTTGTGTGCCGCATGTGAAAAAGGGAAAATGACAAGAGCTACACACAAATCCAAAACTGAACACTCATCCACAAGAGCACTGGAATTACTGCATATGGATATGTGTGGACCAATGAGAGTACAAAGCATTAATAGGAAACGATATGTAGTTGTGATAGTTGATGACTATTCACGATACACATGGGTTTTCTTCCTGAGGTCCAAATCGGATGCAACCGAAACGATCATCGACTTCATCCGGAAAATACAAGTGAAGTTGCAACTCACAGTTCAAACAATCCGCTCAGATAACGGAACAGAATTCAAGAACAAATCGCTTGACTCACTCTTGAATTCTATAGGAATTACACATCAGTTTTCAGCTGCTCGAACTCCATAACAAAACGGTGTCGTTGAAAGAAGAAATCGGACACTAGTGGAATCAGCTAGAACGATGCTGACATATTGAAATTTACCGTTATTTTTATGGGCAGAAGCAGTTGCAACAGCTTGTTTCACACATAATCGCTCAATCATAAATAAGAGATTCGGAAAGACTCCTTATAAATTGATTAATAAACGAATACCTAATATTAAATTTTTCCATGTCTTTGGTTGCAGATGCTTTATTCTAAACGACAAAGATAATCTTGGAAAGTTTAATCAAAAGGCAGATGAAGGAATATTGATCGGATATTAAAAGGAGTCGGTTGCCTTCCGAGAGTACAACAAGAGAACCAAGACAGTCAACGAGAGCGTGAATGTCAAATTTGATGAATGAGTGGTAATGGCTTCTGAACACACCAGTTCAGGACCCGAACCTAAAACGCAGACTTCATTGGAGTCACCTGAACAAAATGCTGAACACTCAGAATTACATAAGTTGTTTGAGAATTTTTATGAAGACTATTTTGAAAAGCCCAAAACTAATGTTCTAAATTTGGTGCCTGACAGGATTACTGAAGATCCAGTCGTAGTTTCTGATCTTTCTCAACAACGAGTTTCAGAAGAAACTGGAGAAGCCTCAACAACAAATGTGCAGTCGACTACTGAGATTGTACAACCCATTGAACCTCCAAATTCTTCTGAAACCCCCATTACTTCTGAACATTCAGAAGCTCCTACCTCAGATGTCCCAACTACTACATCTGAAGTAACTCCCCAACCATATCTAGATCGTAATCCCAATCAAGACCAAATAGAACCGTCTCCATATACTTTTAAGTGGACAAGAAATCACCCAATAGAAAACATTATTGGTGATCCATCCGCTTCAGTCCAAACCAGAAGGGCCACCATAAATGAATGTTTATTTTCAAATTTTCTAAGTAAAATAGAGCCCAAGAATGTAAAAGAAGCACTTCTGGACGCTGATTGGATTGTGGCGATGCAAGAAGAATTGAACCAGTTCGAACGGTTAAAGGTCTAGAGACTTGTTGAGCGCCCAAAAGACAAATCCATAATAGGCATGAAATGGATCTTTAAAAACAAAAAGGATGAACATGGAGTAATCATTCGGAATAAAGCTCGTCTCGTTGCCAAAGGATACAGCCAACAAGAAGGGATTGACTACGATGAAACGTTTGCACCAGTTGCACAAATCGAAGCGATTATAATGTTTTTAGCTTTTGCCGCTCATAAAAACTTTACAGTTTATCAAATGGATGTTAAAACTGCGATTTTAAACGGGGAATTAACAGATGAAGTATATACGTATCAGCCTGAAGGTTTTACTGATCCTTCGAGACCTGATCATGTATATATTTTAGATAAGTCACTGTATGGCCTTAAACAAGCACCGCGTGCTTGGTACGATGAACTTTCAACATATCTGTTGAAATGTGGATTTAACAAAGGTGCAGTTGACACAACCCTGTTTATAAAACGTCAGGGGCCGGATATCATAGTTATACAAATATATGTAGATGACATAATATTTGGGTCTACAAATTCAGAATTTTGTAAGAAATTCGCATTTTTAACGTCCCAAAAATTCGAAATGTGCATGATGGGGGAAATAAATTTTTTCTTAGGATTACAAGTAAAACAATTAGCTGATGGTATTTTTATCAATCAGTCAAAATATATACAAGACATGTTAAAGAAATTTAACATGGTAAACAGTACTCCTTTGAAAACTCCCATGGCTCCAGATTCAAAGTCAAAACTCGATGAGGACATTTCAGGGAAACCAGTAGATGTGACTCACTATCGAGGTATAATTGGGTCATTAATGTACTTAATAGCTAGTAGACCGGATATTATGTTTGCTACATGTGTCTGTGCAAGATATCAGACAAATCCTAAAGAATCACACTTAACAGCAGCGAAACGAATTTTAAGATATCTCAAAGGAACTCCAAGTCTTGGTTTGTGGTATCCTAGAGAATCTTCATTTAATCTAACTGCTTTTTCTGACGCTGATCACGCAGGTGATAAGATGGACAGAAAAAGTACCTCTGGAGCAGTACAGTTCTTAGGTGACAAACACGTATGTTGGTCATCCAAGAAACAACATTGCGTCTCATTGTCTACAGCTGAAGCAGAGTACGTTGCCGTATCCTCTTGCTGTTCTCAGGTGTTGTGGATGAAGAGCCAACTGCGCGATTACGGGTTTACACCAAAGAAAATACCAATCTACTGTGATTCTCAGAGTGCAATAGCTATTGCATCAAATCCGGTGCAACATTCAAAAACAAAACACATTGACATTCGGTATCATTTTATAAAAGATCATGTAGAAAATGGAAATATAGAATTATATTTTGTACCTACTGAATATCAACTAGCTGATTTGTTTACCAAAGCGTTAGATGAAAAACGGTTTAATTTTTTGGTATACAAATTAGGTATGTTGAATCGTTAAGATCTAATAATTCAGTAGTTTCATTTTATAATTTTATAATTTTCATTTTTTATTGATTTTAATCTGATTTAAATTCTTAAATATTAAAAAGTTAATATTCTTTGGAATTTAACAAGATCTGGATTGTCATGTGCAGGGGGAGCAGAAAGTAAATTTATCTGATTGAGAATAAATCTGATAAAATTTATATGTTACTCTGTAGGGGGAGCTGAGCTAAGAAAAATGATATACATTTGAGGGGGAGCAGCTTTCAGAAATTAAAGGGGGAGTAATTGAGCATTTTAATATTTTCTTTGACTTTAATATTTTTTTTGTTCGTTGTTGTTTTGTGTGTGTTAAATTTTTTTTGTGTGTATTTTCAAAAAAATTTTCTTTCTTTCTTTAAAGACTGATTTTAAAGTTTTTTTTGAAAATCAAATTTTATTTTGTTAATTCTTTTTAGTCACAATGTGTGTTGAAAAGATAGTATGGGTTTAAATATTTGGGTTAAGAAATGTAAGTTGAAATTGGGCCGAATTTTCAGTTACATTCAAAATTGGGCCGGTCAATTTTTTTTCAAATAAAATATGGGCCGGTTTCAAATACAACATATAAATTTGAAATTTCAATTTCAAATTCATTTTTCGGATACAAGCTATTCATCGTCTTCTCCAAAAACATTTCTTCACCTTTAAGAAACCATAAACCCACAAACATCATCAACGGACTAAAGATATCTTTTCATCAGATTGTGAGTAAACGTTTTTTAGTTGTTTCTTGTATTTGTAAAGAGTTCATTTCAGTATTGTGATATATGTGTTCGTATAGTTTACGTATTTGTATGTTAATGGTGTTTAGAATTAGTTGTTCATAAATCTGAAATTAAATGTGTGGGAAGTTTTGGTTTATAAATGTGAACATGAATCTGAAATTTCATGATTCAAATCTAACCACACAAACAGAAAGTTCGATTTTAGTTTCAGAAAGTTCGTGTTCTTCATGATTCTGAATTTTGAATTTTTCACAACTTTAATGTTGTTTTTGTTCAAAGTTCAGTAAATCAAATGTGTTTAAAATTGAATTTCGAGTGGGACCCAAGTGTTTATTCAATAAAAAGGTCCATGAAATTGATTTTTGATAAATCAGTGGAAATATACTTGAAAAATAATTTCAAGAAAAGTTTCTCGATTAAAGCTATACTCGAGAAAAGTCCAAGAGTCATTCGAGTTGCTTTCAATGATATTCGAGAAAGGTCTTAGTTCATGCGAGTTGACCAAGTTTGTTGTACTTAGAAAATTTTCAGAACTTAGACTAGATTGATACATTGTCCGAGAACATTTATAGTTTATTCGAGTTGGGGCAATGTGGTTATCGAGAAAGTGTCTTATTCATACAAGTTGACTGTTATGTTTCATTCGAGTTTAACAAGTATTTCATTCGAGTTGGTCATATGTTGAATTCGAGAAAATTCCTTATTCATTCGAGTTGGACTACTAGAACATACGAGAATACTCAGACTTATTCGAGAATCTTCATGTTTTATTCGAGTTTGGTACTTGTTCCATTCGAGTTGATACATAGACTAAGTCTAGTTGTTTCATGTGTCATCCGAGAATAGTCAAGAGTCATTCGAGAATGAAGTAATTTCATTCGAGTTTCAATAAAAATTTGTTCCAAGTGTTGAATTTTTCATGTTTAAAAAAAAAATTGTGTCACATTTTTTCTAGAAATTATTATAAAGTTGTAATTGTCTAACATTGGTCTCTAAACGATCGACTCTGGATTCCTGTCAATAATAAGTTTATTATTGTCTGGAATCCCGATGCCTTAAGCAGAAAATCACAACTTTTTATAATTTCTGATAAAATGTTACAAGTTTTCTACATTTGAAGGATTGTCATTTGTTTACCTATTCTGACTAACATGTTTTTTATTTGTTAACTGGTGTTCAAATGGCATCTCAAGTGCAGTCTCAGAATTCCAATTCATCTGACTCCCATTCATCATCCAATCATACTCTAGTATCCACACCTGTTCGTTCAACTTCTGTTGCCCGTCCCTCACCATCAAATATCATCCCATATAACCAACTGGTTAAACCTAAACATTGCCTACCTTTTAGAGATAATAATCATCGTCTAGATACCAAGGTTATTAAAGTCAGTCATCCTATCATAGTTGACATCCTCAATGGTAATCCGTTAGGTTATCTGCTTCAATATAAACCCTCTATCCCACAGGTCTACTTACAACAATTTTGGCACACAGTCAAATTTGTTCCTGCTGATGGCAATCACCGTTTCAAGGTGACCATAGACCAATTCAAAACCAAAATCACTCTAGCCAGACTTCGTCACAACTTATTTCTTCCAAGACGTATAGACACATCCAACTTTCCTGAATTGGCTGATTTTGAAGATTTTGGGTCGGATGAGGAGCTAGTTCATGATCTAATTTGTCAGGGCTATTCAAAGCCACTACCGAAGAGCTCCAAATTTCGTAGGAATGGCTTGAATGGGGAATGGTACACACTATTTGGAATTATCAATAGGTGTATGATGTCTAAGCACACAGGCATCGACAGATGCATCATTCAATGTCTAAGGATTTTCCATGGAATCGCGTTCAACAAGCATTATGATTATGCTAAGTGCATCTGGGAGGACTTAAAGGAAATTGTTCTTGCCAAAACAACAAATAGAGCACGAAAATTTGTTCCGCTCCAGAGGTTTATACAAATTCTTATCATAGGAATTCTTCGAGCAAATGAAAATATTCCGAAGCGAGCAAATTCACAGCGATGTCCAGATTATGTGATGATGAGTTTACACGGAGTGCCAGATTCTCCAAATGCAAATATTATGCCAATCCCGGAGTCGTTATTAAAATATGCGGATCAAGAGAGTGAGCATGTGAGATTGTATAGGATAGATCATGCTCCAATAGAGACCCAAGAGCCTGGATCTCTTACCCAAGGAGCCTTAGGACTAGAGGAACCTCAGGAAGGGGCTGAAGTTCAGGGTGCCCAACCTGTGAGTGAGGGAGATGACGTTGTAAGGGGAGGTGAGGAAGAGGCGAAGAAATCTGATTCCGAGAGAACTTTGTCGGATATCCAAGAAGAAGAAGGTGAAGGAGATGATAATGATGATGATGATGATGGTGATGATGGGGGTGATCATCATGAGGGAGGAAGTATGATAATAGACATAGTAAGCATTGCTGAAGAGAGTGTGAGGGATACCGTAAACCTAGAAAGCCGGGGTATAACCACATCTGCTGTTAGCTCTCCTATGAGAGTTAGCATTGAAGAATTCAGTATCTCACTGACGATTGCACACCCAACCATCCACTCAGTCTCCTCTCAACAGGAGATTGTTTCAATTGAGCACCGGGATGAACCTTATAATCTATCCGAGAGTCAATTGGACTTGATGGATATTGAAACAAGTACACAGATGCCCGAGTGTACAACATCAATTCAATCACTGATTATAGATCCTATACAGTCTAGGACACTTGAGTCAACTTCGTATGTTGAAGTTAGTTTGGTTGAACTTTGTGTTCCCACTGGAACATCCTCAGTAACGGAAGCATTTGTTGCTCCGCTTGAAGAGGGTGGAAGTCCAGTCAGAGCAACTACACTGCCAACTCTGAGTACTGGCCACACAGACGTACTTTTTACAAGTTCGACTGTTGTGACAACTGGAAGTCCACGTGACCCAGTGGTGACTTTATCCCCGTTTGTAACTGAATCAACATTAAATCAAGCATTGAATGAAGCTGTTGCTGGGGTGAACATGCATGTATCTGCTCAGTTATCTGAGGTAATGGCACAGATGTCAAATATTCACAAGTTCTTAAAGGGTAAATCTGTTGCAGAGGAATCAAGGAAGCAATCTGAATCTAATCAAGGTATTAATGAATTGAAAGAAGAGTTGAAAGATTTTGTGTTCGAACAATTTGATGAAATGAGAGAGAGGATGATCAGTTTGGAAAGCACTGTAATAACTGCCTTGGGAAATCTATCAGAGAGAGTTGCGGCAGTTGAAGAGACATGTAAAGCTCAAGCTTCCTCATCCAAACGTAAACAAGATGAGCATGATGAGGACTCCGATGATGCTCCTCATGTGGGGGAGAAGAGGAGAAAGCTTGATGAAACTACACTTGGGGTCTTGATATCACATACCCAGAAAAAGAAACTGAAGTTAAAGAGAGAGAGGTCGGGGACTCAAAAGAATCGGCTGGTGAACAAAGAGAGCTGGGATTGATTCCAGTTCCTTTGAACATTCAGTCTGATATTTACAATTTTGTAGAATATATTGATTCCGATGAAGATGTTCAAGTTAAGCATCTTGAGTTGAGTATCCAAGGAGTAGAAGAAGAGAGAGAAGAATACATTGAAGTTACTGAAGACGATGATGTAATTACTTTAACTGCACTGAGTTTAGAGCTGAAAGGATTGAAGAAGAGGAAGGTTTAGTTCAGGAAATCTTGAAAGATACTGAATCGACACCAACGGTTGAAAAGCCTGAGGTGGTTATTCAAGTTAAGGAAGAAATTAAAGAGTTTCCAGTTGAAAACGTGATTGTTCAAGAAAAGGTTGAATTGAATGAGGTTGAGATGATGGAAAGGTTCTTCAATGAATACGTGCTTGCTGATGAGTCTCAAAAGCAACATAGACTCAGATTTAAAGCACAACAAGTAGTTCAGAGGGAAATTCATGACATGCTTACACTGTTGAACAAAGACGAGATCAGCAAAAAGAAAGTAAAGAAACTTGAGCTTCCAGAGAATAGATCGGCAGAGTTTATCTGAAAAAGGAACAAGATGCCATACATCGAAGATATTCTTGAAAAACGAATATTTTGCAAGAAACAAGCACCATGTTCTTTTCTCAAGCAATTTAGGGTTTTAGAGCCGAATATGCCAAATCTGATCAACTATGCCAGTTTTCTAAGAAATAAGACTCAAGAAGTTGAGAAAGTTAATAGTGAGTTCAGGATAGTTGATCTGGTGAAAATTGAAAAGGACAGATTTGTTAAGATCCTCTATCCAACATTCACTGTTACTAGAGCCGATGGAAACACCTATAAGTTCACAGAATCAGATATGTTCAATATGCACCGGGTCGACATTGAAGATCTATTTGATGAGTTGTGCAGAAACAAGAGAAATGAACACTGCAGATTTGCACTTAAGACACTTTTTCACTTCATGCATACCAAGTTGGTATTGATGTCAGTGCAGGATCTTCAGATAGGTGTTGAACGAGGTATGAGGAAGATCAACATGACAGCTCCTCACAGAGATATCAAGTTTGCTGGAGAGTTGAAAGAATTACAAGTTATCATGGTAAAGCATCCAGCAGTTATGTACAGAGATAAAAATAACAAGTTAAGAGCTATGAGAAGTGTAGAGCTGAACAAATTTTCAGATGGAACTATGAACAAAGTTTTGAATGGTTTAAAAGGAAAGCTTGCAGCTGATAAGAAAAGAAATACGAAGAAAGGAGCTCTATCTGTAAATGACCGAAGACTCATGGTTGAGTTCATTTCAAAGATTGAATGGAGGCTCTCTGATCGTAAAAGCATTAGAAGATTTGAACAAAAGCTGGGTTTATCAATTTAAAGACTTTGGTCTTTCCATCAAAGGGGGAGAATGTTAGATTGTATTTTAGTTGATGGAAACAAAGTCTAGGGGTTGTTTTGTATTTCTTTAATAGTTGTCAAATATGTATATAAATAGTATGTTTGACTTTCAATAGAAGATATCTCTGACATTTGCACTTTTGTACGGAAGATAGCAGTTATTGATTCTGGAAATATTCTCTCAAGCTTTTGTAATCGACATTCTTTAATATCCAATCATTCGGTTAGTAGTTTGATTATTGAATTGTTTTTGTTCTTGATTTGTTGTTTGATTGATAGGAAACTAGAATTCACAGGTACATACTGGATCCTAAGGGTAAAGTTGGGCTGTGTGCATAAAGAAAGAAATGGGTATATATTGTACATGAAATCTGCTGATCAAACAACTGAGAACTGTTTCGTCTCTAGGAGCAATGCAGACCACAACTAGTTATGGCACAAAAAGGCTCTCACACCTGAACTTCAAGAATATCAACAAATTTTGTAAGAAAGAACAGGTTTGCCCTCTATAACCTTTGTTAAGGATAAACTTTGCTCAGCTTGTGAGAAGGGTTTGCAAAGAAAAACACCTTTTATGTCTCATGTTTAGGAGGTAAGAGATACACCTTAGTAATGGTTGATGAGTTCTCCAGGTATAGATGGGTGATCTTCCAAAACACCAAAGGAGAGGCTACCAGAGAAATTATTTGATTTATCAAAAAGATGGAAATTCTGAATTCTGCCCAAGTCAAGCAGCTTAGAAGTGATCATGGTACTAAATTCTAAAACAGTGTTCTTGATGAATTCTGTGAAGAAAGAGGAATTTCTCAAAACTTCTCAGCTGTGAGAACACCACAACAAAATGGAGTTGCTGAGAGGAGAAACATGCGTCTTATATAAGATACTAGAACAATGTTGTTTGCATCAGGTCTTCCTTCATCATTTTGGACTAAAGCTGTTAACACTGCTTGCATCACTCAAAACAGATCCTTAGTGGTGAAAATGTTTAATAAAACTCCTTATGAATTACTCAAAAGAAGAAGGCCAAATACAAGCTACTTCCATGTGTTTGGATGTCCTTGTTTCATTCTGAATCAAAGGGATCAGCTGGCTAAATTTGAACCCAAAGTTGATGAAGGAGTGTTTGTTGGATACTCAGCTATTTCAAAAGCCTACAGAGTATACAACCCAGAAGAAAGGTGATAGATGAATCTATCAATGTTAAACACCCTTTTCAACGTAATATACTCATTAATGGGGTTATAGTAGATTAATTAAAATTAACATGGTTTTTAAAGTAAAGTAGTCATGGCCCATTCACCTTTAAAAATAAGGTGAATTTATAACATACTTTTACTAGACTACAATATATAACATCAAACCAATAGACATTACTTGCCTTTATATACATGTCAAACATGATGGTAGACAACTACCCAATTACCTCCCAAGTGTATAAACATAGCTTTGCCGAAGTTAAGGCTTCAGAGCTGGCAATCACCTTGCCTTTACTAACATCACCTGAGGTATATAAAAGTGAGGGGTTAGCAAATAAAATTTGCTAAGTGAGTTACTAGATCGATATGGAGTGCAAAACATAAATCATGTAAAAGTACTGGAAATGATTTTGAAATGACAAGTGCAATATTTTTTTAATAAAATGGTGTGGGCATAGCCCATTAATTTGGATAGGTTGTGATGCATAACTCGCTAATCCGTCGTTGCCAAACAACCGGATTCCATGTCCAGCGGTCCAACTCCAACCGACTTCCATGTCAGGCCACCTACCCGCGAGCTCATGTGGTGTAGGAATTTATACGCACAAACACAAAGTTAGGCGCTTGATAATAATAATGATAACCTGGATATCCAGTGAGGCCAAATATAAATGAGCATAGCTCACAATGGGATAGTCAAGTGTAATCATGTGAAGCTTGAAATGAACAATCTTCAAGCATAGCATGAAGGTTAATATATGTAATGAAGGTATCAAATGAGGTATGCTGGCCATAGGCCATGATCAAATAATAAAACTGCCAACTTGGGCAGTATGCCAAAACCAGTGCAATGCATCGTATAAGATAATGATGCCATATATAGAAGCACAATGTCATAATTAAAATAAACATGTAATTATGCATGCAACACATAAATCAATGCTAGAATTCACTGTACAATAGGCTATGATAGCCTTAAATGTCCAATACGACCAATAAGCCACTTAACGGCTTGAACCGACAACCGGCAGTCGTTTCAGCTCCAAACTTATTAGTTAATGATATTCAAGGTACTCATTAGCTTATGACAGTATATCATAAGGTTTGGAAGTCATTTGAAGTGTTTAAGTATTTTCGGTTTGAGTTTCTGAATTTATCGACACCGATACGTCTCGTATTAAGTTTTATCAACTTTTGGGCAATGTTTAATGTTATTTAAAGTGTTATATAAGTATAGGATGATCACATGATGTTATAGTATCATTATAGTGCTTAAAACAAGTGTTTTGGGTGAACAAGGGCTCGACTCGACGCGTCAGGAAGGCGACTCGACGAGTAAAACATGCTCGAAACCAATTTATGCCAACCCTGACACTGACTCGATGAGTCAAGAGGGGTGACTCGCTGAGTCACCTCTGCACCAGCCCAGTTTGACGTTTTTTTGTTACTCTACTCGTGGTATTTCCGTTCCAAACCCATTTTCAACACACAAAAACACATCAAAGCTTCATTTTATGATATATTTCATACATATAAATATGTACTAACTCATTTTGATATACCCACATGATGGAATCTTTCAATCTCTATATATATATTCTTTGGATTTACCCAATCAATTTCCAAATTCTCAATTCAAATTCTATAGCTTTCATGTGTTCTCTTGCCTTTGCAATGTCATGAGCACACTAAGCCATGATTACCCATCCTTAGGTTCACCATATTATGGTTCACCACCCTTTTGTTTACATATGACTACTAAATAGGGGAAGTGAAAAATATTTGCACACCATAGGAAGAATAAGTATACCTTGAGTTTTATGAAATTGGCTTGCACAAGGAGGCTTAATCCTCTAGCTCAAATCTGAATTATTTCCTTAGCCCTAAGTATTGTGTATGTGCAGAATTCTCATGGAAAAAAAGGGAGAAGTGAGGAAGAAACTTCACGATTGGGGGAATTAAGTAATCTCTCAATTGGCCAACTTTGCACATTGACCACCCTTATGTATCCTTTATTTAGAATTCAGCCACACTTTTATTATTTCCTTTACATGTATGTTTAATTCACATATACTCATAGCTTGAATGCTTGTACCAACATATGTTAATTAGAATTGCAAGGCTTTAACGTCTTGTACACAATAGGATGGGTTGCCAATAGGCTTTGAGTGTAACGCACAAGTAATTAAAGCTTGTGGTTAATAATCTTATAATAATCATAAATAAAATATTTAATTTGAAATTCATTGGGAAATTTACTAGATTTAATTAATATCATTATTATGAAGGTATTATAACAATGTATGAGTTAACCGGATGTAAGGTCTACCAAACACAGATCTATCTAGACGCGGAACCGTCAACGAGTGCGGAATCCTCGTTAATGGGTAGACGGAAACAACTCTCACCGGAAACACGGAGACTATCAGAAGCTGCACGAACGACACACGAACGCACCTACGAACTGATTCTCTCCGAAACGGCACAAACACTGATGATAAACTCGAAATCGCTTAATGCTTAATCACTCTGGAATTCTGCAAAAAGTCTGATAATATTTCGAGTCTATCCCTAATTATAGAGGCTAATTCGAGTCTGTCATGGGCTAAACTCGAATCCGGCCCAAGGCCCATTCGAGTTTGACCCATCTGACATTCTCGAATCTGCCACACAACACATTCGAATCTGCCCAATTGACTTATTTGAATCTGACCTAGATTCGAATCTTAGTCCTTTGAGGATTCGAATTTACTCATTCAATTAATTAACTTAGAGTAGAAACTTATGTCTTTAACTTGTGTTTGATTTTTTATTTTTGATCTTTATGTTTGAACTTCTTGTAATGCGTTACATTAAGTTCAAACACACAAACAATAATAATTATCAACCATATATAAACATATATATCTAACACTTGCTAAACCACAATGTTGGATCACTTAGACTGCTATTGTCACACAGGGTGTACCAACAGACTCCCCCTGACGATAGCTTCTAATAATTCACACATTTGATTAAGAACTTTGTTCATTATTTATTCAAACTGCTTCCAGCATACAAACCTTTTTCAATACACACTCGAACTACATTCTCATACTTTCTAGCCTCACCATCCATATGAGTATCAGTTGAAATCTTATGAGCATGCAAAATTTGAAGGTCATCTCGAGAAAGATTTACCAGGTGAAGAGGATCATAGATTCTAAGAATCACCTTTTCTTCAAAATCTTCCATCACCGCTTCTCCAGTTTCACTCTCAACATACCACCAATTCAGATTTTTCATGACATTCTGTGGCATAGGCTTGAGCGGCACCTTTCTCAGATATCTTACGGGTCTGTATTGAATCTTCATCCAAGGACATCCAGTTAGAGGATCAATTCGAGAAGGATCCTCTACTCTTTTTCCTATCCTTGGATTAAGGCGTTCAAACTTCCTTGACCTTCCCTCTTTCCTTATGATTCTGGCAATTATATCTGCGTAGGGGTCATTGCCGATATTAATCAGTTCTTTCCATGCTAACGCCTTGATCTCAATCTTCGGCAGTGAATTGAATACTTTCAGAGTTCGTCTCAGGTACTGGAGCCCATCTTTTCTCTTGATTATGAATAGTTGCAATTCTCGATCAAAGAACCAGCTTAATATGCTTCCTGACAGTTTTCCAGTCCCCGGCACCCTCATCTTCTTTTTCAGCTCTAATTCCTTCTGCTCAGCCCTAAACCACAACTTTCTTTTCTCTTCATTAGTTAGCTCTCTGACAGGCTCTTCTGTTGATGACTCAACATTTAAAGCAGCATTCACCACTTCTATGTTAACAACATCATTTTCTTCTATCACATATGTATCAGTGATAGGATTTTGCTGAACGATGATTTCATCAGCTTCATCGTCTTCGTCAGCACACACCTCATCATCTGATCTCCAATCAACAATTGTCTTCAGGAACAAATTCTCCCTCTTCTAGTTCCTCCATATCCTCTTCAAAGTCAAATCCCAAGTCCATCTGGTCGTCATCGAGATCCATGAGTGCATCAATCATCTCACTTATCTCATAATCCGTAGGTTTAGACGAACTGGCCTCTCCTACTTCACCTCCTGCTTGACTTGGCTCCCCCTGAGATTGAGCATCCTGAGCAGCAGAAAAATCTACTGGCTCATTCTGTCATTGAGAGCTGGGATCATTGCCTTGGTCATCTTCATTATCATCATCCTCCCTGCGCACTTCTTGATCACGACACGGTGTCTCCCCCTGAGCCTGTAAATTTTTCATTAATTTCTCAACTAGGGATCGATCTTAACTCAGCTGCTTGATCAGCGACAAAAGTCTTTAACTCTAAGTTCTCTTCCTGAACTTTTTCCACTATCCTTTTTAGATCGGCATTCTCGTTATCAAGATTTGCGTTATGAGTCTGAATCTCACCGATTGCCTTTGTTAGGCCTAAGATCTGGATATTTTGGAAGTCAACTCGAGCTTTTAGGTGCGAAAACCTTTGATTGTCGGCCTATGTGGATGAGGTTGATGGGATGGATTGAATTGGAGTTGGAATGACCGGCGATGGGATGTATGGTTCATCATGAGGTGGTGATGGTGGAATGGTGGTTTGAGGGTCCTGATGTTGAGGAATTTGAGGTTGAGGAATTTCAGGTTGTTCTGCTGAAGCTGAAGAGGATCCTTGCATAAATGTATGACGCTTGGCCCGTTGCCTTGTCACTAATGGTGCAACCTCTTCTTCTTCAAAATCAGAGTCATCAGACTCTCGTGATGCTCTACGCCTTGAAGCTTATTCATTAATTACCACTAATCTAGATCCATGAGTCTCTATCCGAACTGTTGGTTCTGTAGATACGGACTCTGGAGCTTCAACGTCTATCTCCTCCATTTCTTCTGACTCAGTTGCAGATGATGACACATCATTTTCAGTCTGCTCCGGTTCATAGTCATCAACATCCCTAAGAACATCTTCTTCTCCCTCTGGAGGCTCTAGCAATTCTCCAATTAATTCTGCAGATATTTCTTCATTGGCGTGAGGACCAGCTTCCCAAATTTCATGTAGTGTTGACACAGTTGATCAGATTCAATTGGGACATTCGAAGGGCCCGCCTCTTGTACTTCTGGCTGTTGACGTGTAGAAGGCCTGGTTGCCTGAGTTTGATTCGCGGTAGCTCTTTGTCGTCTCCTTTGTGGCTGTGCACGTGGTTGTTGTCGTTGTTGTTGCGGTGGCTGTCTCGCTTGAACTTCCACTTCTCCTGCCCAATTGGCAGTATCTGGTGCTTCAAAATTCCTGTCTAGAACTGCTCCAAACAGCGGTCGCTCGACCGGAACCGCCAACCTTCCTCTATGCGAGGAGCAGTCGGCAAAAATCCTTTTATCCATGACCGCTACGCTTTGGATCTCATTTAGCTACGGCAAATTCGGCAAGAAATGCCTGATGAGCATCATTATGAATCGAGGATACAGCAGAAATTTTTGATGCTCTGGAGCCGTGATTTGATGAACGAACTCCGAGAAAAACATTTCCGAAAAGCTGAAGGGCCGATTATATACTAAGGCGATCATCCCGGATTGGATCTTCGAGACTATATAGTCAAAACCGGCTTTCTTGGCTGCAAAACAAACCATAAACACATGAGCCAAAAATCTCCATTGGCCAATAAGCCCGCTCTTCATGTAAGATGTCTTCGTAACATCCAAGCTGTAACCCATTCTCTGAAAAGCTGCTTGCCTAATACTTAGGGAAAGTCAATAGGCCCAGACTCTTCTTCCTGAGATCCTCGCTGCAAAACTTGACGCAGCATATCCGCAGAAAACACCAACGGTTGTCCTGCGATCCTTGTTCTCAGCACTTTCGGGGTGACAGAGCAATCCACCTGTAGATGATCATAGAACTGGCGAACATAGGGAATAACAATCTGAATATTATGAGACAATGCAAAAGCAATCCTAGACTCTACTAGGAAATCCATCATTTGTCGAAAACCCTGCGCCTCAGGGATATGATGGTAATAGGGAATGACCATATTATGCTTCAGCACGAATACTCGAACATCCATATCTGCACAATAGATAAACTATTAGAATTATTAAAAATCAATAAACTTGTTTAAATTCAAATTTGTTTTATTTTGAACTTGTTTAAGTACAAAATCCAACACAATTAAATTTCTACAAGTTTAATTAAATTTAAATTAAATAATTCAAATAAAATGACAGATTCGAATCTAGGACAGATTCGAATAAACCCTTTTCGAGTTTGATGACTCACTCGAATCTAATGACCTTTTCGAGTTTACTGACAAACTCGAGAGAGATCTTGAACAGATTCGGACCCGTCGGCCAAACTCATCACCAAAACCCATAATTTTAACCTTTTAGGACTCAAAAATTACATTCATTAGCCCTACTAGATATTAATCACAGATATATGCATTTAATTTGACTATTTACTGGTCCAAACTTTGTAATTTTGGAAAACACGATTTAGACCCATAAACCTTCAAAAATCGATGATTTTGGCTTCAATGGTGTATAAAACTACATGAATCTTGTACAACCCAGTTGTTTGTACCTAGAAGTATCAGTAGAATCGAACACTTTAGCAAGAAACTCGACAAATTGTCGTTTTTGTGGAAATCGGTAGATTCGAGGAAGTAGATTCGAGATCGCCGGATAGATTCGAAGGAGTAGATTCGAAAACAGGTAAGAGTATTGACAATTACTGTTAACCTATTTATAACACTAACCTTCGAGTCTATGGCCACTTTCGAATCTACTGACAAATTCGAGGTTTCCCAATTTCGAGTTTAAGCTAAACTCGAATAACCCAAAACACTTAGAAAAATTTCAAAAATTTTGAAATAACTTCAACTTTTTCAACCTTTTCAACGGTATGTGTAACGGAATAAACTATGCCTAATCCTTTACCCGAAGCACAAGATTTTCACGCAGTGTTTATGATATTCAACTGTGAATGCACCCTCAGTAATTTTTGACCTTTTTCCTAAGTTAAAAAATAAAATAAAATAAAATAAAGTAAAATAAACTAAGGTAAAATATAATAAAATAAAAATAAAAAATAAAAAATAAAAAATAAGTAAAAATAAAATTTTTAAAATTTTGACCAAAAAATTTAACTTAGACTTAAACTAAATTAAAATTTACAACCTATGCTAAACACTTAACAAAATATTTTTGATGAGTACAGTCAAAGAAAAGTTTAATCAGATGGCGGTGTCAGATACTCACTTTCAGTACTTAAACTTTCACACTTAGGAATTTTTGATTCCTTTGATTGTTTGTCGTGAAATACCTATTTAGCCGATTGTTGGTATTTACCCCTTTAAACATGCTACATTTCGGAATATCCCTTGGCATTTTTATTTATCATGAAATTATCTTACGTGACTCAGACATAGACATACTTTTATGATCAAGGCATACAGACAAAAATTCTAACTTGTTGGTATTTGCAAACTTTCTTTAAAAGACAAACATCGGACACAGGTCTGTATTTTCATACAACAAAGTGTCTTAGTTTGACTTAAAGTTTATTTTTAAAGCTATCAAGACAGCGGTGACAGGTCTGTAACGACGTACAACAAAGCGACGTATCTTGCTAACCCGAATCTAAACAGAGGCAATAGGTCTGTACGTACGTACAACAGAGTTACATGTTTTCGACTCTCAATTTTATATGATTTTCCTATTCTTTCCATTTTAAGATGTATTTGATGTTGCTATACATCCCCAGAAAGTTTGCATACCTCATTTAGACTCAAAGTTTGTATGTCTTGTACATAAAAATTAAGACCGATTGGTCGTACATCTAAGTTAGTGACACGTTTGACTTTATCTTGAATATTTTATTTGCCTTGAGACTCCCTATATGTAATATGCCTACCAACACATCAAACTAAAATAAAGTATAACACTTTGAATTTTAGGTGCATTATGTGTGAAAGCCTAAACACTTAGAGTTTGTAACGACTGTGCTAATTTTCGTCACTTTGAACTTATGTATCTAAGACTTAACTCTTTTTCTGATATTCTCTTCTTTTTTTTGTATTTTTATGATTTTCTCTCTTTTTTCTTTTGTTTTTCATAAGAAATAGCAATAAAATAAGATAACCTACTAACCTACTAAAAATAGAAACTTACTAAAAATAGAAACTATCCTAAATTAGCAGACTTACTTTAAAAAGAAAGAAATACTACAACTATAAAAGGAAATAAACTACCACTAAGGTCAAATTACTCTGGGTTGCGCATTCCATTTAGTTGAACTAAATATTCAAACCGTGACTTATCAAAATCTTGGTAAATAAATCAGCATTATTATCTTCCGTTGCCACTTTTACCAACTTGATTAAGTTCTTTTCAGCACAATCACGAATAAAATGATGCCTAATGTCTATGTGCTTCGTTTTGTTGTGTTTAACTGGATTATTCGTTATAGCAATTGTAGATTGATTGTCTATCCTAATTGGAGTTTGAGTGTAAGCCAAACTGTAATCCCGCAATTATTGTTGTATCCACATAACCTGTGAGCAGCAACTACCAGTAGCAACATACTCGGCCTCGCACGTTGACACGGCTGCCGACGTCTGTTTCTTGCATTGCCAGGATACCAGTCTCCCTCCTAGGAATTGACAACCTCCAGTTGTTGATTTGCGCGTCAAGCTGCATCCACCGTAGTCAGAATCCGTGAACGCTTCCAACTCTAGATCTCCCTCCGCGTGATACCAAAGGCCCAGCTTTGGTTTCGACTTGAGGTATCGTAGAATCCGCTTCACAGCTTTCATATGCATTTCCTTCGGATTCGCCTGAAACCTAGCACAAAGACACACAGCAAACATGATGTCAGGTCTTGAAGCAGTTAAATACATAAGTGATCCAATCATGGCCCAATATAACGTCGGATCCACATCGGTATCACTTTCAGTACCCGATCCGAGATTGTGATTTACTTGAATCGGCGTGCTGAAATGGGCAGTCAATTTTGTTCCTTCCATCCCGAAGCGTTCTAATATGTCATAGACATACTTCGTCTGATGGATAAACATACCATCCTTCTTCTGGTCAACTTGTAACCCCAAAAAGAAATTTAACTCTCCCATAGCACTCATCTCGAATTTCGACTTCATCACCTTCTCGAAATCTTTGCACATCTGTTCGTCTGATGAACCAAAAATGATATCATCGACGTACACTTGTACCAAGATGAAGTGATCTCCCTTTCTCTTAACGAACAGTGTACTATCTATCCTACCCCTTTCAAACCCGTTTTCTAATAAATGGTTGGATAGAGTCTCATACCACGCCCTTGGTGCCTGATGCAATCCATATAGAGCCTTATCTAAACGATATACTCTATCAGGATATTTTGGATCTGTAAATCCGGGCGGCTGTTCTACGTACACCAGCTCCTTCACTTTTCCATATAGAAAAGCACTCTTAACATCTAGTTGATATACCTTAAATCCCTTGAAGGAGGCAAAAGCTAGAAACAACCTAATGGCTTCCAGCCTTGCTACTGGCGCAAACACCTCATTGTAATCGATTCCCTCCTCTTGGTTGAAACCCTTTACAACTAGCCTAGCCTTGTTGCGAGTCACTATACCCCGATCGTCTCTTTTGCACTTAAAAACCCATTTGGTTCCTATGGCAACTTCCCCTCGAGGTAATGGAACTAACTCTCACACTTCTAGTTTCCTAAACTGCGAAAGTTCTTCCTGCATCGCTTCAACCCAGGAGTTATCCTTAAGTGTCATTTGCACATTCTTAGGCTCTACTTGCGATATGAAACACGAATAGAGACAGGTATGATATGCCTTGGAGTCATTTATCATCGACAACAACACTGTGTTGTTATTTAAACTACTCCTAGTCTTCACACCCTCGTTAGGATTTCCTGTGATGCTTTCTATAGGATGGTTCTTGTTAATCCTAGAGGTCTCTATCTCGTCAACAGTCAGATTATCTCCTAAGTTAGATCCTATTTCACCTAATGGGGGAACAGCCTCAGTTTCTACATTTTCCTCCTCGTGGACATTTTCCTCAGAGTTGGAACTTGTTGCTTGAGTATGATTCTCAGTGTTAGGTGCTTCTGGATCAGCAACTTCTGGAGATCCATCTTCAGTCGCAGTAGACTCGGATGCGGATTGAAATGTGGTCCTCGGAAAGGTATGACCTTCGTCATTCAGATGTAACGTCGCCATGTCCTTTTCGATTGTACCTGCATTTTCATCCAAAGGAATGTTAAATGACTCAAATAGTTTATCATAGTCAAATATCCATTCCGGACCAGTTTGGGGTACATGTGTATAACTTGTGACTTCAATGTTATACACAATCTCTAACGTACCATTTGTTTTGTTAAAAACCCGTTTGTTTGGTGAGTTCGACACATAACCTAGGAAGTATCCTTCGTCAGCCTTTTCACCAAACTTCGGTTGATGCTTTGTACGCAAAAGAGTGCATGGTACCCCAAACTGTTCGAACCCAGTTAAATTAGGTGGCCTTTTATTCAAAATTTCATAACAGGTTTTTTTCAAAGATTTGACAGTTAGGACTCGGTTTAAAATATGACATGCGGTATTCAATGCCTCCCCCCAAAACATGGTAGGAAGCTTTGAATCCAAAAGCATAGTCCTAGCTGCCTCAATCAGTATCCTGTTTTTACGTTCAGCCACCCCATTTTGTTGAGGCTCATATGGTGCACTAAATTGATGCACGATGCCCTTTGAGAGGCAATATACACCAATTACAGTGTTTCTGAACTCAGTTCCATTATCACTACGTATCCTTTTAACCCGTGTTCCGTAGGTATTCTCCACTTGGTCTAAGAACCCGATGAGCTTGGAAGCCGTCTCGTCCTTTGTACCTAGAAAGAAAACCCAAGAAAATCGTGAGTAATCGTCAGTGATAACTAAACAAAACCAACTACCTCCTATACTCCTTTTGTTGATTGGTCCAAAAAGATCCATGTGCAACAAATCGAATGTAGAGGTTATGGAGTTCTGCGTCTTGGATTTGTGTGTCTTCTTATGTTGTTTGCCCTTCTTGCATGGTAGACACTTGTCCACGAACTGAAAGCTCTTCATAGGCACACCTTGCACCAACCCATTCTTCGTTATGTAGTTCATCTTTCTTAGGTGTAAGTGAGCCATGCGTCTGTGCCACAATACTAATTCCGTCTCCGAAGCTTTGGATAACAAACAGATTGGCCCCATCGAAGTATCCGGCTTGTTCATATCAGGCATGTACAAGTCATTTTTCCTTGGTTCCCGCATCAATACCCATTCTTCAAGAATCTTGAATCCCGGTTTTAGCACTAACGCTTCAGTGTCAGTAAAAAGCACTGAATTCTTCCTATCACAGATTTGAGATACACTAATGAGATTATGAACCAGTTTATCAACGTGATAAACTTGATCCAAGGTAATCGTCCCATTAGTGAGTTCTCCAGTACCAGTGATGGTTCTTCCTTTATTTCCCGCGAATGATACAAATCCCCGATTCCCACCCTTGAAGTCTGTGAGGAGACTTCTTTCCCCCGTCATTTGCCTGGAGCATCCACTGTCGACGAACCATTTGTTGTTTGGACCTGTGGTAATCTCCTGCACATGAAATAAAATAGGTTAGTTATCACGGGGAACCCAAGCCATAACTGACTTGGTTATACCATTCTCGTCCACATACTTAAACTCTTTCAAATACCCATCTCGCCTTTCAGGTGACTTGGGTCGTTGAACAGGAGTTTGTTGTGGTGCCGAGTGATGTATATTCACTCTTTGCCTTTGAGTAGGCATTTGTTGTGGAGCTCTCGAATAATTCCGATTATATTGCATTTCAGATTCTGATCCCTGAGCTCTAACCGGTGCGTAATGTCTAATAGGAGTATGTGACCTAACTGGAGTGTGTGCCCTGCTAGGTGTTGTGCTCCTATAGACTTGTTGAGGTGCTGACCTAGATTGGTTAATGACACGATCCTGTGAATTTGTCCTAACCACTTCTTTTGGTCCAACCTTTACCGGTGTTTGTTTCACAACATGTTTTGGTGCGGCCTGCAGAGTTTTCTCGGTACTCTGAGAACTACTAGTGCTCGCCACACTTGTTGAGGGTTTAGGTTGTTCTGGCTTCACTGTCTTAGGTGTAGTATCAACTTTCCTATGTGGACAGGTAGAAGCGACATGCCCCCTCTCGTGACATCTAAAACATGACATTTTGTCTATTGGTTTCTTTTGTGAGCCCTTAGACTTAGGTGTGTCACTTGTGTCCTGGTCTTTTTGAACATCTATCGCGACTGGTTCATTGTCCTGATCATTAAAATCAATTTTATGTTTTCCTGCAGGTGTTTCGCTGGAGGAAGACACAAATTTGACTTTCTTAACCTTGACGGTTGTGTCAGCCACCTTAGGTGTATTTTCTACTACAGGCTCAGATATAGGTGTAGGTATGTCCTCTAAGTCTACTGATTTATCAGCTTTCTCCTGAGGCTGAGGCACGTAGTTTGCATTAAAAGGTGGAGGAACTTCTTGAAATCCTAGACCTACAGGTTTTTTAGATTGGCGTTGCGCATCTAAAACTTTCCCTAGGTTCAGGCTTGAATTCCTAAACTTCTCTAGCTTACTATTAGCCTCTGCTACCTTCACCTTTGTTTCAGCTAGCTCTATGTCTTTGTCCTTAAGATTTTTGGTCAAGGCCTCTACATGCTCATACATAAGCTCTAACCTAACACACTGCTCACTCAGTTTGTCTTTCAGAACTATTACATCTTGAGCATCAGCCTTAAGTTTTTTCTTAAGATCTTGCTTAATGTCGTTCAGGCTAGCGTTATCAGCTTTTAATGACTCATTTTGAGCAGTGATGGTTTTATGTGATTCTAAGACTAGATTTAACCTATCATTAGAAGTAACACATAACAAACGTAATTCATGAAAAAGAGAGTAAGTCAGACTAACCTTTGTGTGGTCGGATTCCACGTTGGCCATTTGAGCGGCAAACTCCAGAAGCGTCTGATCATTCGTCTTCTTCACCCACATCGGACTGCTGTCCCTTGTGGTCTGCTCTTCCCCTTCACATCCATTCTGCGTGACTTCAGCCATAAAAGCCCGAGCATTTGATTCCGGATGTGAACTCCGGTCGTAGGTACCATCCAGCTGTCTGTCTGATGTGACATTTGATAGTAGACCAGCTAGATTGGCTTGACCGGCAGATGAACTTGGAAGGTATCATTGTTGAGATTGATTCTGAAACTGTCCATGATGCTGTTGCTGTCCTTGGTAATTATCTATCTTTGGTCTCTGACATTCTCTGGCGAAGTGTCCCAGACCTTGACAGTTGTAGCACTTGACCTTGGACTTATCAAAGCCAATCCCCATATTATTCATCGTCAAATTCCTTCCAGTCCGTTTGATGAATCTCTTAACCCATTGGGTTACCATGGCCAGTTGCCATTTAAGATCCATCTCCTCAAGATCGTCAGGGTCGACCTGATCGTAGTCTTCATCCCAGAGAGCAGGATCGTTTATCTTCCCTTGAACGCAGTTCCCGTATGCGGCCACAAATGACGCAAGTAGGTTCAAATGTTCTTCCGCTGATTTAGCGCTCATGGGCATCTTAGAATAGCTCTGAGATGTCGTTGCCTGTGCTGCTTGAGGTTGCTGTTCTTCTGATCTTCCTAATCGTAAGAACGCTCTGTTCAGTGTGTCATCAGTCTCTGCTGGTGACGACGTTTCTCCGGTGAAAAACGCTGTAGCAGTCTTCAGATCGGCGGTCGCTGAAGGTTTTGTTGATTTTCCAAAATACATCGCTGGATTCTGGACTTGTTCGTAATCAGTTTCGGTCTTCAGTAGCTCAAAATGATAAGCTCGCAACGTTCCCACAATATCTTCCAAAGATTGGGTATAATACTAGTCCTCATTAAGCTTTATCATTGCCACATACATAGCCCATTTGGCTGGTAAGGCATCAAGAAGCTTATTGTTCTTATCGGTGTTAGTATACTCAATCCCGTGACTTTCAAGTTCTGTCAACAGATGATAGAACCGGGTGATGGTATCATCCCGCTGTTCATCCTTTAACGCTTTGAATATCGCAAACTGTTGTTTCAATAATTCCATGCGCTTCCTTCGTACCCTTGGATTACCCTCACACCTTTTCTCCAGTGACTCCCAAAGTTCTTTAGAAGTCTTTTGAGTCCGAAATGTGTGCAGAATATCTTGAGGCAACGCCATTCGGATTATCGAGAAAGCTCTGTTCTTGGCTTCATTAAGTTTCTTATCATCTTCCTTCATCATCTGATATGATAAGACTCTCTGACGGCCTTCGTCTTCAGAAATTGGTGGAATGTAACCTTCGTCAATACACACCCACATGCGCATGTCATTGAAGCGCACGAAATCGGCAAACCGATCTTTCCACCAATAGTAATCCTCGAGTTTCATCAGCTTAGGCGGAGTGTTTGCCTTCCCGTCCTCGTGGTCCATTTCTAGGAATTTTTGAAGATTTGACATCTTTTCGTAACACTGCCGACGGCTCTTCACTTCGCACCGCCGCCGAAAGCTCTTCACTTCGCACCGTAGCCGGCACCGGCATCAGCTTCGCCTTCTACTCTGGTTTCAACGGCGTCATTCACCTCCGCTAATGCACCCACTTCTGCTGCATTGCTCTGCTAAATAAACCCTAGAAGTTGCAATTTCTACCTTTTACTATGCTAATCAATCTGTTCAGGTATAAATTTCTTTCTTTCTCTAGTTGATTTTGCTTCATAAGTAAAGACCTATAATCTATTTTAGGGGTTATGTTACTTACTCATGTTGATTTTCCAGATATCATGTATTTGAAGTATAAAATCTCATTTAAAGTGCATATATGATTTTTAAGGGGATTTTAATTATTTAAACCTAGATTCATAGATTGGTCTATAATTAATGAAATATATGTATATTGATGCGATATATGTATATCGATGGTGTAAACATTTCTCTGCCATATATGTATATTGATGCCTTTATGGGCCCTTGTATTTTAGTTTTATCATTCTGATTTCCGATGTACTATTAAAAGCCTGGTCTGGTTTAATATGAAGGCAGTGTACATGTTATCGATTTAGTTTAGTGTTGAGAGAACTTCTCGTGTTCGGAAACAATGCGGTTCCATAGTTAAATTTAAATTTCTGTAGTTGAAATAGGTGTTAAAGGTTGAATCTTTATCTCATTACACTTTGTAGAATGAGATAATATGTTTAATCAATGTTTAGTTTCTTACCATAATATAATGATCTGCAACAACATGAAATCAACAGGAGGAAAAATCATGATGAAAGCACACGAATATGAGATAAAATTTTTGCTTAATTGCTTATAGTTATAGCATATACATTTGATACGGCCTGTAATTGTATATTTTCGTTTGAGTGCTAACATATTAATCTGTCACCCTGACCAACCTGAGGGTTCGTTAGTGAGACAAGACAACCACCAGAGGGTACACCATACAGGTGGGTCATCCCAGGTTCACCATCATGCCCCAAGTCTGAAGTGAAGGATCATGAAGAAGGGTTTGCCCTAGACTCCAAAGCAAATTCAAATAGGCACACCAGAGTAACTATGGGTTGTTTCATACTGCTCTTGCAGTTGTTTTAATTTATCTGTAGTTGTAGTTTCGATATCCAAGCGGCAAAGTGTCACCTTCTGGAAAGGTATTCATTTTCTTGTGTTTAACACTTTGTTGTCTCGTTGTCCCTTTTGATGGAAGATGTTAGTATGGAGTGTGCAGCCTCCGTTCCGTCAATCACATCCAAATGTAACACTGTTTCATGACTTCATCAGTCAACACTACGTAACTTGCGACTTCACTTTGGGTTCTATTAGACATGCAACTTGGTAAAGCCCAAGTTGGCTCAGGCCGTGTGGCTTCCTTTGATGAATTAGAAGCACATTTTGGGACTGATTAGCTATAAGATGCATTGTTATATATGTGCCTTTTAGGCTTTAGCACTGTTGTGTAATTCTTTAAGATGTGATTCCTCTGTATGGATCTTAGCAAAAGTGTAGCAAATGTAGCATATGTATATATAGTGGATTCAAACTTCAAACCATAATGAGATGCAATCTCCCGGAAGGTAGAAATTGAAACGAAATTGGCTAATGGATAAATTTTGACGAGTTCCTCTTATCATTCTTCTAGAAAAAATATAATTACTTTGAATGTCAAAGATGCTACTTTTCAACTTCGAATTGATACAGATAATTAACTTTTCTAAAGCTTTCCCAAATCATTTTTATAGTCACATGCCTTCATATTTTGTGTTTATATTTTATAAAATGGATTTTTTAAATGTTCACTTTGGTTTTAATTGTAATATTACATGTTTGCAGTTTCATGATTGTTAATACTCTGCATGGTGCATTTGTTATTTTGGTGACAAATTCTTTTATTTTTTATTTTGCAGTAAAATCAAAGAATGTTTTCCTTATAAACGCATTATCGATGAATTGACTACTTTTTCCACGGACAGGTAGAAGTCTATGATTAGTTTATGTTTATACCTACCTTGTTGTAATTTTATTTACATTTAGATTCTATTTAAGATTGGAGCAAAATCTCATTTATTCGTCCGTACTTCTTAGATGAGTGATGAAAAATGATTGATGGAATTGAGTTTCGGCCCAAATTCAAGGTAAGATGATAATACCTATTGATTCGTGTGCATTTTTTTATCTATATATGTTTAGTTTTTTAAACTTTCTTAAAGTCAAAAGTGGTTATGATTTATAGACAAGACACGAAATGTGGAAATAAAGGACCGTGGAGTTCTTCGATTGATTCGTTTATTGCTATCATGTGTAAGGAAAACGATGGATGTTATAGACTTTTTATTGTTTTTAAACTGTTTTTTATTGCATTGTTTTTTGCTGTTTTTAAACTGTTTTTTACTGCACTGTAATACTGCTTCATATTGTTTTTGTTATCATTTATAATTTAGAAAACACACTAACGACATGGTATATTTTGTACGTGTTTTCATATGTTGCAGGTTACTTACTTTCTTTTGATATACGCAAAGTGATCGACAGAAGGAGAGTTGTGCATGATAAGCATCGGTTTCGTATGAAAGAAATTACAAGAAGTGGAATTGAATGTGCATTCCCAAGATTGTAATTTACTTTTTTGTTGTATCACTTATACATTTGATGATCCTTATTTTGGTTGTAAACGTTTATATACTTGAAATACTTTTTGATCGATATGTTAGAAATGATATTATTTTGGTTAAATTGAATTGTAAGTATAAAAACTATCACGAAGCAATTAAATAAATATTTGTATTTGCATTAAATTTAAACAATAATGAATGTGTTTCTTTTGTCTAGAAAATATTGCATTTAGGTAATTTAAAACAATAATAAAGTGTTGCAATAGATTGAGAATGTTGTTGCATTTACATAATGACAACATTTGATAAGTATTGCATTTGATAAGTAAAGTATTGCTATAAGTTGGTAACAATAAATTAAAAGTGCTAGTTTAGAGTATAAAAAGGGTTCCATTTATAAAATAATGGCAACACATTAAAAAGTGTTGCTTTAGAATATAAAAAGTGTTGCATTTATAAAATAATGGCAACACTTTTGAAAAGTGTTGCATTATTTAGTGAAAGTGTTGCTTTAGACCTAAGGCGACATTGGCAAAGGTGGCACTACATAAAGTGTCGCATTAGGCCTATAGCAACACTTTTAAGGCCTAAGACAACACTTTTCACATTTTGCTTTAGGTTCATTTTGTTGTAGTGACTCCGGATACACATGGGTATTTTTCCTCCATTCCAAATCTGATGCTACCGAGATAATAATCGACATCATCCGTAGAATTCAAGGCAAGTTACAGCTCTCAGTTCAAATCATCAGATCAGATAATGGGACAGCATTTAAGAACAAATCTCTCAAATCGTTACTAAATTCTGTGGGAATAACACATCAATTCTCAGCAGGTTGTACTCCACAGCAAAATGGTGTCGTTGAAGGAAGAAATCGCACACTAGCGGAATCTGCAAGAACGATGTTGGCATATTCCAATCTTCCGTTATCCCTTTTGGTTGAAGCTGTAGCAACAGCTTGTTTCACGCAGAACAGATCCATAATCAACAAAAGACTCTGTACAAATTAATAAACAAACGTGTAACTAATGTCAAGTTTTTTCATGTATTTGGATGCAGGTGTTTCATATTAAATGACAAAGACAATCCAGGATAATTTAGTCAAAAAGCTGATGAAGGCATCTTCATTGGTTATTCGAAGGAGTCTGTAGCCTTCCGAGTCTACAATAAGCAGACCAAGACAGTCAATGAAAGCGTAAATGTCAAATTTGATGAAGGCGTTGTAATGGCTTCTAAACATACCAGTTCAGGACCTGATCATAACAAGCAGACTTCTATGGAGTCAACTGAATAGAGTGCAGATAATTCTGATTTAAATAAACTGTTCGTGAATTTCTATGAAAACTACTTTGAAAAGCCCAAAACTAATGTTTCAAATTTGGTGCCTGACAGGATTACTGAAGATCCACTCGTAGTCTCAGACTATTCTCATCAACCCATTTCAGAAGAAACTGGAGAGGCTTCAACGACAGACATGCACTTACCTGCTGATAGTGTACAACCCATTCAACCTCCAGTATCTTTTGAGACCCCCTTAACATCTGAAAACTCAGAAACCCCGATCTCAGATAATATACCATCAACATCAGAAGCTAACCCCCGCATTCCCTATCTAGACTTAAACCCCAATCAAGACCAAATTCAACTTATCCACATACCTTTAAATGGACAAGGAATCACCCAACTGAAAGTATCATAGGTGATCCTTCTGCATTAGTACAAACCAGAAGAGCAACCATAAACGAGTGTTAATTTTCAAACTTACTGAGCAAAATTGAGCCAAAGAATGTTAAAGAAGCTAATCTGGATGCTGACTGGATTGTGGCAATGCAAGAAGAGCTGAACCAGTTTGAAAGATTGAAGGTCTGGAGATTGGTGGAGCGACCACAAGATAAGTCAATCATTGGCACAAAGTGGATTTTCAAGAATAAGAAATATGAACATGGTGTCATCATTCGTAACAAGGCTCGCCTCATCGCCAAAGGATATAGTCAGCAAGAAGGGATTGATTACGATGAAACTTTCGATCCAGTTTCCAGAATAGAAGCAATTAGGATGTGTTTGGCTTTTGCTGCTCATAAAAACTTTACAGTTTACCAAATGGATGTAAAAACTGCGTTTTTAAATGGGGAACTAACAGATGAAGTATATACATATCTGCCCAAAGGGTTTACTGATCCTTCGAAGCCTGGTCATGTATCTATATTAGATAAATCCATGTATGGCCTTAAACAAGCACCTCGTGTTTGGTATGATGCACTTTCAACATACTTGTTGAAATTTGGATTCAACAAAGGTGCAGTGGATAATACCCTGTTTATAAAACGTCAGGGAACAGATATTATAGTAATTCAAATATATGTAGATGATATAAGTTTTGGGTCTATGAATCCAGAATTTTGCAAGAAATTCGCTTTCTTAATGTCCTAGAAATTTGAAATGATCATGATGGGAGAAATAAATTTTTTTCTTAGGTTTACAAGTAAAACAACTAACTGATGGAGTTTTCATCAATCAGTCATAATATATTCAGGACATGTTAAAGAAATTTAACATTGTCAATAGTACTCTTGTGAAAACTCCCATGGCTCCGGATTCCATATCCAAACTCGATGAAGACATTTCAGGGAAACATGTAGATGTAACTCATTATCGAGAAATTATTGGGTCATTAATGTATTTAACTACAAGTAGACCTGATATTATGTTTGCTACATGTGTTTTTGCTAGATATCAGGCTAATCCAAAAGAATCACATTTGGCTGCTGCCAAAAGAATCTTTAGATATCTAAAGGGAACACCAAACCTTGGTTTATGGTATCCCCGGGAATCATCATTCAATTTAGCTGCCTTTTCTGATGCTGATCACGCATGTGATAAAATGGACAGAAAAAGCACATTAGGAGCAGTTAAATTTTTAGGTGACGAACCCGTTTGCTGATCATCCAAGAAATGACACTGTGTTTCACCGTCCACAGCCGAAGTTGAATATGTTGCAGTATCATCGTGCTATTCTCAAGTGTTGTGGATGAAGAGCCAACTCAGAGATCACGGGTTTACACCACAGAAGATTCCAATCTATTGTGATTCTCAAAGTGCAATAGCCATAGCATCTAATCCAGTGCAACACTCTAAAACCAAACACATTGACATCTGGTATCATTTTATTAAGGATCATGTAGAACATGGTAATATAGAATTATATTTTGTACTTACTGAATATCAATTAGCTGACTTGTTTACCAAAGCATTAGATGAAAAACATTTTAATTTTTTGGTATACAAGTTGGGTATGTTGAATCGTTAGATTGAAACATTCAGTAGTTACAAAGTATAATTTTAAATTTACATTTTTTATTTTGATTTACATTTGATGATTAAATTCATGAGTTTTAAAGTTTAAATTTTCCAGAGTTTAACAGATCTGGATTGTCATGTGCTAGGGGAGCAGAAAGTTATTTTATCTGATTTTGAGAAAATCTGATAAATTTTTATCTGATTTTTATAGGGGAAACAGACATTTAAAATGATATATACATCTGAGGGGGAGCTTAATTGCAAACATCAAAGGGGCGCAATATGTTTTTGATATTAAGATTTTTTTAGATAAATTTTTTTTGTGTTGATCATTTTTTTTTCATATTTTTAGTTGTTGTTGTTTGTGTTAAAATTTTTTTTTTTTGTTTTTGTTCTGTTGTTTAAACCTCCAACCTGCTCACTCTCTCAATCTGCATACAAGACTTTGTCTTGTAACCTAATCAGCTATTGAACATAAGTTGTTCTTATATACATGCACAGGTTGAGTAAACAACTTAAGGAATGAAAAGTTTGTGATGAACCCTGCTCATCACATGTTTGACCAACAGGTTAGAACATCTGTTTTAATTACCTTCCTTCATAATTAAGTTACTTTATTTCTGTATTTATTTAACTTAATTACCTATGGATAATGTGTGTGAACGTGTGTTAGTGACTAAAAGGGTTCAAGTAGTCTGACAACCGTTCTGACATGGACAACCGTTCCGTTTTCCGTTAAAGAACACTTCAAATCAACCGCCCAAACCTTTCTCTCTCCTTCTCACTCACATTCGAATCCTATAAATACCCCCTCTACGATTTCATCTTCTTCTTCCTCTACTGCTACCATAACTACCGAAAGAACCCAAAATCGACTAAATGTCCAGTACTCATATTTCCACTACTCCAAAAATTGTTCACCAAAACAACCCTTTGCTTCCAGTATTCGTTGTTAAGGATGTTGAGAAACACCCCTCTGTTACCACGATGCTAACCCTGAAACCCACAAACTACATTGCAAACCTAACCATTCCCAAAAACTACGCGGGAAGGGTTATGAAAACATGGTGGAGTTTCTGATGGTTTACCCACTACACTATGCTATGACTGCATCTCCTGGTGTCCTGTACCAGGAGATCGTATATGAATTTTGGTACACTTGTGCTTATGATCCAGCAACCAAAATCATCAGGGGAACCATTCTCAATGGGACTCAGACCATTGAGATAACTACTGATCTCATCAGGGAAGTTCTTCATCTTCCTGTGGCTGAAACATATGACCAGCCACAGCCTGAGAATGATCAGATGGGAAATCTGCTACGCTTCTGTGGTGTAGCAGATCCCAAAGTTGGAGCCACGCTGTTCAGAAAGGATCTCTCACCAACCTACAGCTTTTTTTTTTCCTCTGTGGTAATGTGCTTCAGCAGCAAAGTTGGTTATTTTGACCAGCTTAGCCATGATGAAATCCTAATAGTCCTACAATTTGTGGATAAGACTACACTGAACATGGCTTGTTGGAATTTTGTGAATTTGAGGAACCTGGTACAGCAGGAAACACGTCCAGCTGCTGTCAGATATCCAAGGTTTCTGAGCCTCATATTCAAGCATGTCTGTGGTGAGCATCTATACAAATCTCAGCCCCTATTACTTACTGTTGCATTACCAGTAATTGGGAATAGAGTTTTCTACACTCCTATTCTTCCCAATGAACCTCCTCTCTCTACACCAATGAGGCGGTTACTTGGCATGGTGGAAGGACCCTCTACTGTGAGGGTGGATCCAGTGATTGCTCCCAAAGGAAAATCCAAATCCATGCCCAAAGTTGTCAAAAGGGTCCTAGAATCGACTTAAGCTGAGCCTGTCCGCAAGATAACTAAAACAGCTAAGTCAAACTCTGCCCCATCAGCCTTTATGGCTGAGGGGGAGCAGACTTCTCACCCTGGTTCATCTGTTGAACCTGAAGCCTTTGTGGCTGGTGCCTCTGTGGCAACTGAGACTATAGAATAGGTTAACCCCCCTGTTTCTGACCTCGTGTCACCACCAGTCCAAACACAATTCCCTGCTACTTCTCCTCAATCCCCCCACACTGTCACAATACTCCTGGAGAAAATCATTAGCTAGGAAGAAACCACCTACCCAAACTAGCCCCTATGACTCCTCTCAACAGGAGTCAGTTGAAAAAGAAGCAACCCATTCTGCCTCTCCTAATTTGGGAGAAGGTCCAGCATCTTTGGAGCAGGCTTCACTCCAACCTGAGTCCACCTAGAGTCAGCCTAGACCCTCTGGTTCCTCCCAACAAGAAACAGTTGTACATTTGGAGACTACCACATCAACTATCTTAGCCTCCCAACAGGCTGTGGGTATTGAAAAACAGGAGTCCACTCTACTCCACACTGAGTCCACATAGTCTCCACCTCATACTTCTCTAACACAACATGAGTCTACACGAGGTGCCAAACCTACTGGAATAGACCATCCAGCTAATCAGCCTCAAAATTCTGCTCCTAGTGATGCAGCGGTTGTACACCAAACAGCTGTTGAAGGACCAACCTCCTAAGCTGATGAACCACAGGGAACAAATCATCCCTCTGGTGAGGCTGCTTCTCAAAGGCAAATTCCATCAGGAGTTTTCACCACTGCTGATGTTGAAATGCACATCCCCTCTCCCCATGAAGAGGTGCCTGTAAACCAAGGCACTGCTAAGGGAACCACCCAAGGTCTTGATGAAGGTGTTGCAACACAAGAAGCATCTGAAAGGCCACCATCTCCTACCCCTTCTCCTGATGAAGCAGATATAGCCACTGCTAAAGGATCCATTGACCCTTCCAACCTGGGCCATCTCACCTATGCCCAGGCTATGGAACTTCTCTCCAAAGTATCCCTACCTTCCCCCATAAATCCTCATCCTCATCTCAATTTCATTCTTAACCATCCACACAATCCAAACAGTCCACACATACTCCCTCCATCCCCCAAAGAGCTTCCTTTGAAGGACCAGCTCTCTTTGCTGACCAACAAAGTTGGTTCTTTGGAAAATTACACGACCTCCCTACCATCCATCATCTCAGACTGTGTCTGCATAGCTAAAAGGATTCTTTGATTGTTCAAGAATTCCTTTCCAACCCCTCCTCAATCTGATCAGTCCTCACAGCTGCTTGCATTCACTGCAGAGCAGCAAACTATCTCCACTACCCTCTCCACTATCCTTTCCACTCAACAGGACTCTGTGTCCTCCGTAGCAGCTATCTCCTAACAGCTGTCCACTCCCCTAAACACTTGGACTACTACCCTTCCTTCTACATTGGCCAGCTTAAACACTCTCATAGTCTCTCTGTCCATTTCTGTGTCATCAAACCTTGATGATGTGCAAGACTCTCTTGAACTACATCTAGCACAGCTTCAAAGTTTGTTCTTCACTGCTTCTGACAGGGAAAATCTCTCTAAGTTGTCCTCTATTGTTGCTTCTCAATCTACCTCTCTTCAGATCTACCTTACCCAGCTTGTAGAGGTTAAGGACTTTCTTAGTGCATAGTCTGGTTGGCTCCAAACCTGCTGCCAAAACTGCTGCTATGCCTGCTGAATTTGTTTCTCCAGGCAGACCTCATGTTGAAGGCTATGTGACGTCTCCTTCAAAGGGGAGAAGTTATCTGCCTCAAAGACCAAGTCTAAGGGGGAGAAATCTTCTTCTCCTTCTAAGGAGAAATCAGCATCTGCAGCAGGTGCATCAGAAACAGGTCCTACAGGTCACACTGAGGATGTCTCCCATCAACCTGAAGCTACGCAGCCTACTCAGGCTGGATCTCCAAACCCTGCACAATCTAAGGGGGAGGAATCCATTCCTGGGGACAGGCCAAGCAGAAGTAGACAGCTGATACTGGAAGAATTAGAGGAAGAGGATCCTGAAGCTGTTCCAACTACAACAGCTAAAGGAAATAAGAAAGCATCTGTAGAGCCTGACTACCTAAAAGCTGCACAACTGAAGTTTGACAAGGCCAGAGCTAAAGAAATGGGTGTCTCTATGGAGAAGTATTATGAATACAAAGATGAACAGCTCCATGTCCTTGAAAAACTTAAGAAAGCATAAGCCTCTGTCAAAGCTACAAGAACCTTTGCGTTGAAGGAGGCAAGTAAAATTAAAATACCATCTTTGGATGTCCAAAGAAAATTGTTGGAGGCATCTAGAGAGTCGGTGGTTGAAAAGGAACAGGGTGCTCAGGTCTTAGTGACCAAGTCCAAGCAAGCATCCTCCTCTGCAAGAGCCCAGATTCACTTTGACAACCTGGCAAGGAAAATGTTCTTTGATGTTGCAGGTAGAAGACTTGCCAGGGAACCAATTGTCAAAGTTGTTCCCATTTCAAGAAAAGGAAAACATTAGAAGTAACAGATAACCAGAATGGGTGTTGAAGATCTAGAACTGGAAGCATATGAACACACTGACGTTGCACAAATGGGATTCAGAGAACGGGTAGAACTGGCAGTTGCCCTGAGCTAGTCTAAGTCATAAACTGCTAAGACTGTCAGGACATTTGTCAAAAAGTTAATGGAAAGAGTGAAGGATCTTGGCCTAATCACAGAAGAACAAATCAAGGGTACCTCAGTGGTTACACCCAAGATAAAGTCCAAGAGAGGGAGAAAGGATACAGAGGTGGAAGAGCTCCTGATAATGATTAACAAAAGTGATGTAGCTGTGGAAATCAAAGGAGTAGATCACAACCTGCACAAGGGAGTAGAACATGAAGACGATAAGCTGATTGAAGAACCTGAGCTGGGGGTATTTTTTGTAGATCCCCTTACAAAGAAAAAATGTTTCCTGAGAACATCAGATTTGCACAAGGTTGGTCTTAAACAGCTCATTGCTTTTAGGCTTGCTAACTCTGTTAGACATTAAATTTCGATCATACGGAGTTATTTTGTAATAATTATTTACTTAGTATTTAGTCTTTTATTTATTTCCTTGTAATTTATTTCAATGTAAAAGTCTAGGGGCCAAAGTTGTCAATGCTTCAAAGTTAGTTAAATGAAGCTATAAAGCTCCTAGGGTTTACTTTTGTAATATACGGTTGAAACATATTGAAATATCACAGCGGCCATCTTGCATTTACTCTCAACATTCTTATTGTCTTTTCTTCATCATTTCCTAATTATTGAGCATTGTTCTTCTTGGGATTTGATAAAGAATATAAAGGTGCTGAAATATATATGGGATTACAAATTTACAATTGGTATCAGAGCCTCAAAGGTGGATTTGAACTTGCATTTTACGGATTCTGCTGGGTTTTTTCTAGTGTTCTTCGAGTTCTTCATCTTCTTCACCGGTTAGATCCTTTTAATCTTCAGTTTTCGGTTGTTTGTTGTGTTATTCTTGTCATATAATCACCACAATATCATCCTCTACTGATTTTGAGCTCATTCCGTTCCATCTTTACACTAAAATCATCAAGAATCGTTAGTTTTGAAAAGTTTAAAAAAAGATGGGTTTTAGTGGGTTTTAGCTTGTTTTTTTACTGATTTTTAAGTGTTTTGGTCTATTTTAAATCATCAAAAGTGTTTAAAATAGTTTCCCAATCATTTAGAAACATTTTTAGGCTTTAAATATGCTAAAATAGACATCTGAACTGTTCTGCCTTAGAAAACCTGCTGTAATTCGGACCTTCCACTGTAGCATTTCGGACCAATTTAGATCCCGATTCGGACCATATATAACCCTAGTTCGGACCTCATTTCGGTCCACTTCGGACCAGACTTAGGTGTATTTCAGACCGTCCAGTGCCCATTTCGGACCCTTATTCGGTCCCATCCAAACTTTGGACCTTCCGAAGTTCAGATCAGGCATTTCCATTTTACTATTTTGGACTTGTGCTTTAAATTTTAAATTCTCACTTCGGACCATATCCATTTCGGACCAACCGAATCCGGACCATCCGAATTCAGTCCCCTTCCTGGACAATTCCCTTCGTGCCTATCCGAAATAGTCACTGTTCACCCGAACTCGGACCATCCGAAACCAGACACTGTTCATCCGAAGTACCCTGTCCATCCGAATTCGTACCATCCGAATTCGGTTCATCCATCAATCCGAAGTTATCACTGTTCATCCGAATCCGGTTAATCCAAATTTGTTTCTTCAGACTTCAAACCATCCGAATTAGGTCCCTCTCATCCAAACTCAAGTTTAATCCGAATTCGGTACTAGTCCGAACTACTGTTCATCCGAATTGCTGCCCATCCGAAATCCATTTCATCCGAACTCGTCATTCGTCTGGATTAGCACCATCCAGTGTGCTATTCTTCCGCAGTCCAGCCCATCCGTTTCAAGTTTCCACCTTTAAGATCTTATCTTTTCAATCAGCACCACATCATGTCTCGTGAAGCTCTCGTACTCGGATCTGAGAACAGACCACCTGTTCACTATCCAGATGAGTATGAACAATGGAAATCCCGGTTCCTCAAATTTGTCGGAATGCAACCGCTTGGGAATTTAATGCTTCAGTCCATCTCCGAGGGTCCCGTGATCTACTATCGGGAAATCGCAGCCAGACTCGAGGCTGACCCTCCTGTCTTAGCTTCGAAATTTGAAAGAGAACCGGCTAATGACGCCGAGAGAGACAGGCAGCATGCCGATAAAAGTACAGAATATTTAATCTATCAGCCCCCCCCCCCCCCCCACTGACATATTGGTTGGCGTAGAAAGCAAAATGTCTGCCAAAGAAATGTGGGACGAATTGGAAGTCCAAATGCTGGGGGCAGATCTCGATGATCGTGCCAAGATCGAGGAAGCGAAGGCTAAGTTTACAGAATTCCGTGCCAACGACGGGGAATCTCTGCAAGCTACATTTACAAGGTTTTGTGCGGTCCTGAATGAATTGAACAAACTGCACATCAAAAAGGACAGGAATGATATAAACATCCAGTTCTTTGCAGCCTTAGCCCCCCGAGTGGCAGATCGCATGCCGGGCCACAAAACGCGTCCTGAATATTCCTGAGGTATCTATCAATATCATCTTCAAGGAGCTGAAGAAGTATCAAGGGGATGTGGATCAACAGAAACTGATGGCAAATCAACTGGCATCTTTGCTGCTATCTGCCAACACGGGAATGAAACCCAATGATTCACTAGCCTTGATTACAAACACATATATTCCCACTCCATCCTTTGCTCCAGGTTCATCGTCATCACAGTACAGGTATGCTTCTCCTCCACGTGAGGCAATTGATGAGGAAGAGGCTTCTATTCAGGAACAAATAGCCTTGTGGACCAATCGTCTCCAACAACGACGGTTTTCCAACAAGACTAACAATCAACTCCGCTATGACACTGGTCCGCGGAGGTACTCAGATGACCGCAGGGGTGAACGACGCGATGATTATCACCGAGATGATTACCGAAGGGACGACAGGGATGATAGAAGGTATGACGATAGACGCGACTATCGAGATGATCGCCGTTATGAAAGGCGAGACGATAGGTGTGATGATCGCCGGGATGACAGGAGAGAGTATGACAGAAGGGACGATCGTAGGGATGATCGTAGGGACGACCGTAGAGATGATAGGAGAGAAAATGAGCAAAGGGATAGAAGGAGAGATGATAGCCGAGAACATCGCCGCGCCGACAAGAGGCCGGTTGAAATAAGAGATGAGAGACAGCGAGCCGATGAACCGAAAGCCGCAGAGGAGCGTCTCTGCAATAAATGTGGAAAACCGGGCCGCTTTGCTCGGGAGTGCAACAATAAATTTGACAGAGACGTCGGCTATTACAAGAGAAAGCTGGAGGCCGCAAAGAAAAGAACCGATGCCATGGCCCTCGTCGCCCAGGAAGAATACTGGGATGCTGAAGATACCGACGAGAAAGATGATAAGGGCAAAAACTACTATATGGTTGATCGTTTAGGGTTGGAGCACTGTGCCGTTTCCACTGCTGAGAGTTCAGACCATGCTACTGAGGGGGAGACATTGAAAAGTCCACCAGCATGTCTGATGGCCACAACCGACGATCCCGAGTGCTCATCATCCGATTCAGAGTCAAATGAGGCAGTATATTCCTGTTGCATTCCAGAATATGTAAATAATTTATCTGTAAATAATGAATGTACATTGCACACACATATTCTTGATCTACAAGCTAGGTTAAATACTGAAACTGCAAAGTGTGTACAGGCTGAACATCTAGCTCAAACTTTAAAAGAGTCGTCTGAATTATATCAATCAAAGTGGTTAACTAATCACAATGTTATAAAACAGATGTTAATCGAAAAAGTAGATGTTCAGAACATGAATAGATATCTTGAATCTTTTATGGATATGTTATCAAAAGAAAAACTCTCTATAAAAGAAGAAATTTCTGTACTTTCAAAACAATTAGATACAGTAAATATGGAAAATATAGACAGTTTAGAAAAAATATAAAATGATTGAAGAAGAAAGGATAAGTTTGTACTCACGAATAAAGACCCTTGACGATGCATTTTTAAAAAGGGGTCAAACAGAACAAACTATTCATTTAAATCAGCCCAAAGAACCTAGGTTTTACGATTCTAAACAAGGAATCAGTTTTAAAAAACCTAAGTATTTGGAAAAGGCCCAAAACGTTTTACCTTTATTTTATGACACGAACTATATGGGAGCTGGGCTTAAATCTTTCCTTTTTGAGTCATCAAAAGAAGTTTAAAACCAAGAGAATGAGAAATGTGTTGAACATAAAGAAAAAGAAATTTCTTTTCAATATGAAGAACTTAACGAGAGTTATCCTTCTAGAGTACCCACTTTAGAGGAAGACTTCTTGTCAACTTATTCAGAAGCTGAATTGAAAACAGAAACTCTAAAACCAATTCCTCAACTTTATATTCCGTCAAAAGTTCTTCAACATCAAATTAATGTTTTAGAAAAGGAATTGAAGTCGTCTCAAAAGAAAGCTCTTGATCTTCAAGATGCTCTTCTTAAGAGCGAAGAAAGATTGGTAAATCAAACTTTTCAACAAACTGTTGAATTAACTGTCTACAGAGAAAATTTTGAAATGGTTTATCAAAAGTTGAAGGATTTTTCAAAAGAACAAACAGTGTCTCATTCCACCAAAATCCTATATGTGTCATCAAGCAAAGGTAAGGCTAAAGCTGAAACTTCTTCTTTCATTTATAAAGGTGAGTGTTAAAAACCGTTTAAAAATGAGGTTTCTAAAAAGACTCAGATTCAATCCAAGTCTTTTAAGAAACCCACTCACCAACAAAAAGAAAATATTGTCAAGTCTAAATCTTCCATGCTTACTGACTCTAATCGTTTTGTTCCTACAGATTATGTAAGAAGAGTTCCAAAAACCACCATGCTGGATTTTTTGAGTTTTTTTTTTTTTGTGAAGAAAGCTATAATGCCAAATGAATTTGTTACTAGAGATAGGATGTCTGTAATCTCTAAAGACAATGTGTGTAACAAAGAGTGTAACAATGTGTGTAATGATGTACCAAATTCTGTTGCTTCTTTAAAGTACTCTTTCAGTGAATTATTCAATCTATGTCCAACTCGTTATAGACGACAGGATCCTGAATGAATGCTTTCGTGCCATACCCTGTTAAACGAATTCAGCAAAAGAAAACTAAAAATGTTGCATCATCAGCCACAAATAAAAATGAGACTTGTCCATTGCCGAGGCCCAAAACCAAAGCAAATGTCAAAAAGGTCTCAAAAAGACAAAAACCAAAGGCAATTTTAGCGCCTAAGGTTCCAAAGCCCAAAAAATCCAATCTTCAATGGATTCCAAACGGCTATGCATCCGGACCACACACAAATGCTAAATGGGTTCCTAACACTGTACACGTGCCATATAAATCTGGAACTCCTCACAAAATAATGAGGTGGGTACCCAAAGTTGTGTGATCTTTATGCAGATGGTTCTTGGTTACTTCTGATCAAGACCCGTTCTTCAATGAAATGGCTTCTAGTTACCATAGACTTGGACCCCTTCTTTTGCTTGTCGGTTGTGCTTAAACCGACACGTTTGGCTTCTATGCACACAGCTCAGGACCCGGTCTTAACTCATCATCTTTTCTGAACATCTCGGTTCACAACACGGTTTGATTGTAAATTAAAAATGGATGTGTTTGAATGCATATAGTTATTCATTGTATGAATTTATTTGCTTTTCAGGTTAAATCCATTTGGTATATGGATTCGGGTTGCTCCAAGCATATGATGGGAAGAAGAGAATTGTTGTCCAACGTAGTTGAACAGTATTACGGAACGGTAAAATTCGGGAACAACCATCAGGCTCATATTAAAGGATAAGGGGACTTAGTTCTAAATAATCTAGTCATCAAGGACATGGACTATGTTGAGGGATTATCACATAATCTATTTAGCATAGGTCAGCTCTGTGACAAAGGACTTGAGGTAACGTTTAGAGCTAAGAACTGCACTGTAAAGAGTATGGATGGAAAAGAAATCTTATCTGGTTCCCGAAACTCTAACCTCTACACCATTGACATAGCCAAGCTAATAGTGAAGGATAACATTTGCCTATTATCAAAAGCCTCTTCAAAAGACTCTTGGTTGTGGCATCGAAGATTATCCCATTCGAATTTTGACAATATCAACAAGCTGGCTGCGAAACAATTGGTCAAAGGTCTCCCTGAATTGCGTTATGAAAAGGACCATCTTTGTGGAGCTTGTGAGAAAGGAAAGATGAAATGATCATCTCACAAACCAAAGCCCGAACCATCAACGAAAAGAGTATTTGAGTTACTTCATATGGATTTATGCAGACCGATGCGGACACAGAGCATAAACGGGAAGAGATATGTGTTGGTGATCGTTGATGACTATTCACGGTATACCTGGGTCAGGTTCTTGCGTTCCAAGGACGAGACAGCTCAAGAAATCATAGATTTTATAAAGAGTGTCGAGACCCAACAGCAGCTGTCAGTGCAATCATTCAGATCCGATAACGGCGCGGAGAACTCGGTAGTTGAGGGCTTCCTTCGATCCAAAGGCATTCAACATCAATATTCTGCTGCTCGAACGCCACAACAAAATGGGGTCGTGGTAAGGCGTAACCGTACGCTTGTGGAAGCCGCTCGTACAATGCTCACATACTCGAAGCTACCTCCATTCTTGTGGGCCGAAGCCGTATCAACAACCTGCTATACACAAAATCGCTCCATTATCCATAAGCGCTTTAACAAAACTCCTTACCAACTCTTTTTTAATAAAGTGCCATTTATCAAGTACTTACGTGTATTTGGTTGTAGGTGCTATGTGCTGAACGATAAAGACAACATCGGGAAGTTTAACGAAAAGGCGGATGAAGCGATCTTCATTGGATACTCATCTAACTCGAAGGCCTATCGCGCATTCAATACCCGAACCAGAACAGTCAATGAAAGTGTGCATGTCACATTTGATGAGTTGGCTGAACTGGCACCCGAAGTTGATCATACAGGACCTCGCATTACTCAAATGCCTGGAGACTCTTCTAATAAACCCCTTTCTTTTTGTTCTTCTGATTTGGTTACTTTGTTTGATCCTTTTTACATAGAATTTTTTGGTCCTAATACTAATGTGTCTAATGTTGTCAATAATGTAGGTAATCCTTCCAGTTCAACTGCGCCACAAAGTTTCTCCGCTCCATCTTCATCCACATCATACCCTTATCCATCAACATCATCGACCGATACATCCGCAGTTGAATCTACTCCTACAATACCCTCACACATAATACAAACTATCATTCCTTCACCTGAACACTCGGAAATCGAACCGGAACTAGTGGTACCATCATTTGAAACCATTGACCATAAATCTTCATCCATCCCCACTTTAACCACTGAGATTCCATCTCGAGCACCCCTTCCACACGAGATTAAATGGACCTGAAGTCACCCAACAGATCAAATCATTGGTGATGTTTCAACAGGAGTCCAAACTCTTAGGGCGTCTGCTAATGAATGCCTCTTCGCATCATTCCTTAGTATGATAGAGCCCGCTCGTGTGGATGAAGCCCTAAAAGATCCAAATTGGATAGTTGCAATGCAATAGGAACTCAACCAGTTTGAAAAGCTAGGAGTATGGCGGTTAGTTCCCAAACCAAAAGACCATACAGTGATCGGAACTAAGTGGATTTTTAAGAACAAACGAGATGAGAACGGCATTGTGATAAGGAATAAAGCAAGACTTGTTGCCAAAGGCTACCGACAACAAGAAGGGATAGATTATGACGAGACCTTTGTTCCAGTTGCACGGATCGAAGCAATAAGAATCTTCTTGGCGTACGCGGCACACAAGGATTTCAAAGTGTACCAAATGGACGTCAAGACTGCCTTTCTAAATGGTGAACTTAACGAAGAGGTGTATGTTAAACAACCACAAGGCTTTGTTGACGCACATAAACCTGACCATGTTTATGTGATAGATAAAGCCCTCTATGGTTTAAAACAAGCATCTCGCGCATGGTATGATAGTCTTTCTAATTTCCTTATTTCTGCCGGTTTCTGTAAAGGTGTGGTGGACACAACTCTGTTCACTAAAAGGGAAGACCCACATGTAATGCTAGTACAGATATATGTCGACGACATTATATTTGGATCTACGGACAGTAATTTCTGTAAGGATTTTTCAGCCCTAATGGAGTCCAGGTTCGAGATGAGTATGATGGGGGAAATGAACTTTTTCCTATGATTACAAGTCAAACAACTTGAGGATGGGATTTTTGTGAACTAGTCGAAATATACTCTTGACATTCTCAAGAAGTATAAGTTAGACTCTTGCACGAGTATCGCAACTCCCATGGCCTCCAACTGTAAGTTAGACACCGATCCATCTGGGAAAAGTGTCGATAATACAACTTACAGAGGGATAATAGGATCCTTACTGTATTCGACTGCTAGTAGGCTGGATATAATGTTTTCAACATGTCTTTGTGCTAGATTTCAGGCCGACCCGAAAGAATCACACCTAACTGTGGTAAAACACATTTTACGTTATCTTAAGCGTACACCCGATCTTGGTCTATGGTATCCAAAGGGAACCGATTTCGATCTTACCGCTTTTTCAGATGCTGATTTTGCAGGTTGTAGAGTTGACAGAAAAAGCACGTCGGGAGGAATACAGTTCTTGGGAGATAGACCGGTGAGTTGGTCCTCCAAAAAGCAGAATTGTGTTTCAACATCCACAGCTGAGGCTGAGTATGTAGCAACTGCAAGCTGTTGCTCTCAAGTGCTGTGGATGAGAACACAATTACGCGATTATGGATTCTCACTCACCATTATCCCGATTTACTGCGATTCTCGGAGTGCTATTGCCATCTCTTGCAATCTCGTGCAGCACTCTTGAACGAAACACATAGATATCAGGTATCATTTTATTAAATATCACGTAGAAAAGGGAACCATTGAGTTGTATTTTGTTGGCACGGAATATCAACTTGCGGATATATTTACTAAAGCTTTAGACGAACATCGTTTTCAGTTTTCAGTTTTCAGTATCCCATATCGGCATGTTGAATCCACCTTCCAATTAAATATCAGATATCGTATTAAATAATTCTATTTTAATCTATCATGATTGAAATTCCTTTATTTTAGAAAATATCTGTTGTTTAAATTTAAGGATTGTGTCACAAAATTGAAACTCAATATTTCCTTATCTGTGTACATTTTTAATATTTAATGATCCTGACAAATTGCTGTGTGGATTGTTCATCACGGAGTGGACGCAAACATTATCCAGGTTTGTCTGTATCTTTATGGCTAAAAAGGTTCACGATCTTTATCTGAAAAAGAAAAGGAAAGTAACAGTATTCATTTGAGGGGGAGTATAGTTAGGATGTTAATTTTTATAATTCTTTGTTTTGTTTTAATTTTAGTAATTAAATTTTTAAAATTTAGGTTGGTTATATTTTAGTTTAATTTTAAGTTTTATTTAATAGGTCAGAAAATCCCAAAAAGATTTTAATTTTTCAAATTAAAAAAAAAAAAACCAAAAATATTTTAGTTTATGTTATTTTATTTTAGTTTTTGTCTTAATTTAAATGCTAAAAGAAAATACCAAAAATATTTTATTTTGTAGTTTCAAAGAAAAACTCAAAAAGATGTAATAATTTGGGCCAAATTGTTGTTTGTTTGTTAAAAACAATTCTTGTTTGAATTATTTTAAGGCCCAATTTTTTTATTTGTGTGTGTGTGTGTTAAGTGACCCATCCGGCGACCCAAATCTCCTTGGGCGCGGATCTTTTCTTACCCGGACCCGGCCCATGCGCCTTTAAATAGGGTCAGTCAAACATCTTTACTTCATCTTCAAGATTTATTCCCTCTCTCTCTCCCTTCGTCAACTTCCCCCACCACCGGCCACCATTAAAACACTTCCAATCTTTTGGAACTTCATTTTCTTTCATTTTTCTTGCTTCGTTCACCTTCGGCATCATCAGGATGATGGAACAAGCTGTTGTCCTCACCCTACCCTATCCCCCGATTCCCAATAATAAAGCCCAACTCCCCGAACAATCCATCCTTCCCCAGGCCGAGTTTGTCGAGTTTATACCACATAACCTAAGGTTATGACGGCCCCCTAAACAAACCCTCCGATTTCCGAACAAAGAATCTACAATCTCATTTGCGGATTATCTTCAACGTCATCAACAAGTGCTTCACAGCAAAGAACTCAGGTCACGACTCTGCCGCGGCTCAGGTCTTAGCCATGTTCACTGGCTTTGCCTTTGACCGCCATGTTGACTATGAGGCTTTCCTCTTCGAGGAATTGAGAAGAGTACATCTGCAAATGGGAACCAAAAAGGGACGCAAGTACATACCTCTCCAACGATTTTTGCAACTGATCATCCAATACGCGATGGATAACGATGAAGACATCCACGAGCGCCCTGAGGCGGATGTCTACCCTACAGTGGCCATTCAGAAGCTTACTTTGCCAAAGGGGGCCCCTTCAGTGCCTATAATGACTATTCCGTTGTCACTAATGCTAAAGGCAAGGGATTTGGAAAGGGTTAGGGCTTACGTTCGAGTGTTTTATCCGGATGAGGCTCAGTAAGAATCGACTGAGTCTAGCCAGTCCGAAGGTGAGACCAGAATGAGTGAGGATAAGGGTGATCAGGCAGAAGTACATCAATATTTGGGGATAGGTGAGAGGGAGCAAGTGTTTCTTAGTGAGGGAGAAGGTGGTGAGGCGGCAGAGGCGGCGGATTCCGAAAGAACTGTCTCTGTCGTGCGAGCGATAGATATCCAATCTGAGGGTGACCGAAGCCCTATCAGCCGGACCACCCACCAAAAGACCGTCAGTCCAACGGTCGAAGTCACCCCCACCATGCACTTGGTTTCCCCTCAAAGGGAAACCACTTCATTCCACGGGGATTCTGCACATACACCATCGCCCACTCATTCGGAGAGTGACGGTGTTGAACGAGGTCACACTCCTCCCCACGTGACCGAACTTCCTTCATTCATGATTCCATCCCCCATATATGTAAGGTCTTGAACTCTGGATCTATCTCGACGCGACATCGTCCAACGAGTGCGGAATCCTCGTTAGCGGCTTGACGGTAAGATCATACACACGAAGACACGGAGACTACCATGGTGACAGACAAACAACCTTGAACGCCCCTACACAATGATTCTCTCCGAAACTACTCTCTGAATACTTGCAAGTTCAAGATCGCCTTTGCCTAATCACTCTCTGAAATTCTGCAAAGTCTATAATTATTCGAGTTAACCCTTATTTATACTGACAGATTCGAGTTTGTCTAGGACAAATTCGAATCAGGCCCAAGGCCCATTCGAATTTATCCTCAATGACATTTTCGAATCTACCTTAAGTACTAATTCGAATTTACATCAAATTCGAATTTCAACTATCAAACTTCTATTTGAACATATGTTTTAACTTATGTTTGAATATATCTTTGAACTTTATGTTTGAACTTGTTGTAATACAAACAACAAATATCTAACACACATAATCACATATACCAAACACTAGTCAATATTGAATACCAAGTTACTTGACTTACACAAAATGCTATCAAAACTTAGACTGCTATCGTCACACAGAGTGTACTAACAGACTCCCCCTTGACGATAGCTTCTAACTATTTACATTTTTACTAAGTACTTGGTCTATTCAAAATACTACCCGCATACAGACCTTGTTCAACACAAACCTTGACCACGTTCTGATACTTTTTGGCTTCAGACTCCATATGCGCATCGCACGAGATTTTGTGAACATGAAGCACTTGATGATCATCTTTGGACAGATTAACCAGGTGCAGCAGATCATACACTCTAAGAATCACCTTTTCTTCTAGGTCTTCCATTACAGCTTCACCTGTCTCGCTTTCAACATACCACCAGTTGAGATTACCTAACAGATTCTGCGGCATCGGCTTTAGAGGGACTTTCTAAACTCTTAACTGGTTTGTACTGAATTTTCATCCATAGCCTACCAGTTAGAGGATCAATTCTTATATGGTCCATAACCCTTTTGCCAATTCATGGATTAAGCCTTTCAAATTTTCTAGACCTCCCTTCCATTCTTATAATCTTAGCAATTATTTCAGCGTAGGGATCGTCTCCGATATTAACCAGCTCTTTCCACGCCAACGCCTTTATCTCAACCTTTGGTAGTGAATTGAAATCTTTCAATCTTCTCCTAAGATACTGAAGGCCATCCTTTCTCTTGATGATAAACAGCTGCAGTTCTCGATCAAAGAACCAGCAGTATATTTCCGGACAGCTTTCCAGCACTAGGCACAAGCATCTTTTCCTTCAATTCTATATCCTTCTGTTCTGCCCTAAACCATAGCTTTCTCTGTTCTTCATCAGTAAGCTCCCTGACAGGCTCTTCAACTTGTGATTCAACGTTTAAAGCAGCTCTAACAGCTTCTATGTCAATCACATTTTGTTCCTCCGTCACATATGTATCGGTGATGGAATGTTGCTGAATAATGATTTCATTCGCCTCGTCTTCCTCATCACCCAATACCTCATCATCAGGATTCCATTCAGGAACGTCTTCAGGAATAATTTCTCCTTCCTCCAACTCATCAATCTCGTCTTCAAAATCAAAATCTAACACCTCTTCCTGAATATTCATCAGAGCGTCTATCATTTCGCTCATTTCGCTCTCCATGACCTTTGAGGAACTAGCCTCACCTTCTTCAGCTCCAGATTGACTTGGCTCCCCTTGAAGTTCAGCGTATTGAGAAGAAGAAAAATCTATTGGCTCACTTTCTTTTTGTGCATCGGGATCATTGCCGTCTTCGTCTTCTTTTCTCAACTCTTGAGTATCCTTGCAACTAGTCTCCCCCTGAGCCTTTAGGTTTTTCATTAATTGCTCAATCAGGGACCTCATAGTGCGGATCTCTGCAGCCTGGTCTGCAACGAACGTCTTCAGCTCAAGATTCTCTTGATCAATCTTTGTAACAAACGTCTTCAATTCTACATTCTCTTTATCAATATTTGCGTTATGCGCTTGTAGTTCACCGATGGCTTTTGTAAGTTGAAGTATTTGGATTTGCTGGAAATCAACCTTGCTTCTGAGCTCAGAAAATCGTTGATTGTCAGTGAAGGTGGATGAGGTGGAAGGAATGGATGTGATAAGTGACGGGATGATTGGTGGTGGAATTGATTGATGAATGGGTGGTGGTGGAATATATGGTTGAGCGGATGGTGTTTCAGGCTCAGAGGCAGAAGCAGACAAAGCTCCCTTATAAATCGATGCGTTTTGGCCCTTTGCCTAGGCACCAAGGGGGTTGTATCTTCAACCTCGAAATCGGAGTCATCTGCATCCGAATCCGTAGATGCTCTCCTTTTCCCCGCTTCTTCATGAATAACTACTATTCTTGATCCCTATGTGCCTATTCGGATAGACGGATCTTCTGTCTCTTTCTCAATCTCAATCTCTTCAACTTCTTCCGACTCATATTCAGGGGTGCTTACTGACTGACCCTCTGTCTAAGGTACATAATCATCTATTTGTTGCATAAGATCATCAAGTAGTTGGAGGCTCCAAAATATCACCAACCAGCTCAGCAGTAATCTCCTCATGTGCATGAGGTCCTTGCGCCCAAATCTCTTCTAACGTCTCCACCCGTGGATCAACTACGGGGGGTACAACTGAAGGACCCGCAGTATCCATTGAAGGACCTGCCTCCTCTGTTTCCTGCACTCTGCTGTTGAAGGCCTCGTAGCCTGAGTCTGTCTAACTGAAGGTCTCTGCCTCCTTCTTTGTTATTCTTGAGGCCTCTGGTGTTGTTGTTGTTGTTGCGGCTGCTGCTGTACTTGAACTTCTTCGGCCCAGTTGGCACCTTCGGGGGCCTCAAAATCTGGATTCACCACAGCACCAAAAAGTGGTGCATCTAGTGGTATAGCCAATGCACCCCTGTGCCTTTGACAATCTGCAAAAATCCTCTTGTCGATCACAGCAACACTTTGCATTTCCGGTAATGGCGGCAGGTTTGGCAAAAAATGTCAGATCAGCATCATTACGAACCTAGGATACATCAAAAATCTTTCTCTTGCCGGAGCTGTTATTTGGTGAACAAACTCTGCAAAGAACATCTTTGAATAACTGAACCTCTGGTTGTAAACCAATGCTATCATCGCTGATTGCATCTTCGACACGATGTAGTCAAAACCGGCTTTCTTTGGAGCGAAGCACACCATGAAGACGTGTGCAAGATATCTCCATTGCCCAATTAAACCACTTTTCATATACGATGCCTTCGCCACATCAAGGCCATATCCCATCCTTAAGAATGCAGCTTGCCTAACTTCCAACGGAAAGTCAATTGGCCCAGCTTCCTGCTCGGCAGACCCCAACTGCAAGACTCTGCGCAACACATCTGCTAAGAACACAAGGGGCTGCCCGGCTATTCTGGTCCTTAATACTGTCGGAGTAACTGTGCAGTCGACCTGCAGATGATCCCAAAATTTCCTAACGTAAGGCAGCACTATCTGTACATTGTGGGAAAAGGCATAAGAAACCCTTGAAGCAGCCAAAAAATCCACCATCTGGCGGAATGCCTGAGCTTCAGGCAGCTCACGGTCTGGAGACACGACCATATTATGCTTTTGGATAAACGCTCTATCCGCCATATCTGCACATTTAAGTATACAAATATTAGAATGTACAAAATAAAGATAAACTTGTTTAAATTCAAATTTGTTTTATTTTGAACTTATGTAAGTTCAAAATCCAACACATATGAATTTCTACAAATTTGAGTTAACAATTATTGTTGGTACACACTGTGTGACGATAGCAGTCTAAGTGATCCAACATTGTGGTTTTAGCAAGTGTTTGATATATATGTTTATATATGGTTGATTTTTAGTATTGTTGGTGTGTTTGAACTTAATGTAACGTATTACAAGAAGTTCAAACATAAAGATCAAAGATAAAATCAATCATAAGGTAAAAACATAAGTTTCAATACTTAATTAATTATGTTAAAAGGTAAATTCGAAATGTCTAAGGACCAAGATTCGAATCTAGGTCAGATTCGAATGGGTCAGTTAGACAGATTCGAATATGCTTACTTAGGCAGATTCGAGAGTGTCAGCGAGGACAAACTCGAATGGGCCTTGGGCCGGATTCGAGTTTGGCCCATGACAGACTCGAATTAGTCTCTATAATTAGGGATAGACTCGAAATATTATTAGACTTTTTGCAGAATTCGATAGTGATTAAGCATTAAGCGATTTCGAGTTTATCATCAGTGTTAGTGTCGTTTCGGAGAGAATCAGTTCGTGGGTGCGTTCGTGTGTCGTTCGTGCAGCTTCTGATAGTCTCCGTGTTTCTAGTGAAAGTTGTTTCCGTCTACCCGTTAACGAGGATTCCGCACTCGTTGACGGTTCCGCGTCTAGATAGATCTGTGTTAGGTAGACCTTACAAGTGGTATCAGAGACTACGGAGTGTTCTTCGTGTTCTTCGTGTTCATCTAGTTACATTTTAGGTTTCTTGACGCTTTTGGACGGTTTTTCTCTCCAATTTGTGTTTTTCGTGTTTTTCGAGCTTAGCAAATTGTCATCCGGGAAATACTCCATCTTTTTCACGTTTTTGATTGAAATCATTATTTTTCATTGGAAAAATATTGATTTAATCTGCAAAACGTTAAGAAATCGAAGTATTAGCCGTTTTTCGAGTTTGCGGCGCTCGAACCTGTTAGGAGTAATTAGGCTTATTCTTAGTCTCGAGTCTAACCAAAATCCGCTCCTCTCGAGTTTGATAAAATGTGTTTCGAGTTTGTTTCGAATTTGGTCTACATTCGAATAGGGCTTCGAATCTGCTGATTGTTCGAGTTTGCCTTGACCATCGAGTTTAGGGACTTTTCGAATCTGTCATTAGTTTCGAATTTAATTGACTTTCAAAACTTAATCGAATTTTATCCCAAATAAATTGAAATTTAATTATATTCGAATCAACCTAGATTCGAAAGAATTAACTCAAATTAGTTTCGAATTAAATTAATTAAGTTCAATTCAATTACTTTCGAAAAGATGTCAAATCTTCAAAAATTCCTGGAAATGGATCACGAGGTCGGGAAGGCAAACACTCCGCCTAAGCTGATGAAACTCGAGGATTATTATTGGTGGAAAGATCGGTTTGCCGATTTTGTGCGTTTCAATGACATGCGCATGTGGGTATGTATTGACGAAGGATACATTCCACCAATTTCTGAAGTCGAAGGCCGTCAGAGAGTCTTATCATATCAAATGATGAAAGAAGATGATAAGAAACTTTATGAAGCCGAGAACAGAGCTTTCTCGATAATTTGAATGGCGTTGCCTCAGGATATTCTACACACATTTCGGACTCAAAAGACTTCTAAGGAACTTTGGGAGTCACTGGAGAAAAGGTGTGAGGGTAATCCGAGGGTACGAAGGAAGCGCATGGAATTATTGAAACAACAGTTTGCGATTTTCAAGGCGTTGAAGGATGAACAGCTAGATGACACCATCACTCGCTTTTATCATCTGTTGACAGAACTTGAAAGTCATGGGATTGAGTATACGGACACTGACAAGAACAATAAGCTTCTTGATACCTTACCAGCCAAATGGGCTATGTATGTGGCAATGATAAAGCTTAATGAGGACAAATATTATACCCAATCATAGGAGGATATAGTGGGAACGTTGCGAGCTTATCATTTCGAGCTACTGAAGGCCGAAACGGATTACGAACAAGTCCAGAATCCAGCGATGTATTTTGGAAAATCAACAAAACCTTCAGCCGCAGCTGATCTGAAGACTGCTACAGCGTTTTTCACCGGAGAAACGTCGTCACCAGCAGAGACTGATGACACACTGAACAGAGCGTTCTTAGGATTGGGAAAATCGGAAGAACATCAACCTCAAGCATCTCAGGCTTCAACATCTCAGGGCTACTCTAAGATGCCAATGAGTGCTAAATCAGCGGAAGAACATTTGAACTTGCTTGCTTCATTTGTGGCCGCTTACGGGAACTGCGTTCAAGGGAAGATAAACGATCCTGCTCTCTGGGATGAAGACTATGATCAGGTCGACCCTGACGATCTTGAGGAGATGGACCTTAAATGGCAACTGGCCATGGTAACCCAACGGGTTAAAAGATTCATCAAACGGATTGGGAGGAATTTGACGATGAATAATAAGGGGATTGGCTTTGATAAGTCCAAAGTCAAGTGCTACAATTGTCAAGGTCTGGGACACTTCACCAGAGAATGTCAAAGACCGAAGGTAGATACTTACCAAGGGCAGCAACAACATCATGGACAGTTTCAGAATCAATCTCAACAACGATACCTTCCAAGTTCATCTGCCGGTCAAGCCAATCTAGCTTGTCTACTTTCAAATGTCTCATCAGACAGATAGCTGGATGGTACCTACGACTGGAGTTCACATCCGGAATCAAATGCTCGGGCTTTTATGGCTGAAGTCACGGAGAATGGATGTGAAGGGGAAGAGCAGACCACAAGGGACAGCAGTCCGATGTGGGTGGAGAAGACGAATGATAAGACGCTTCTGGAGTTTGCCGCTCAAATGGCCAACGTGGAATCCGACCACACAAAGGTTAGTCTGACTTACTCTCTTTTTCATGAATTATGCTTGTTATGTGTTACTTCTAACGATAGGTTGAATCTAGTCTTAGAATCACATAAAACCATAACTGCTCAAAATGAGTCATTAAAAACTGATAACGCTAGCCTGAACGACATTAAGCAAGATCTTAAGGAAAAACTTAAGGCTGATGCTCAAGATGTAATAGTTCTGAAAGACAAACTGAGTGAGCAGTGTGTTAGGTTAGAGCTTATGTATGAGCATGTAGAGGCCTTGACCAAAAATCTTAAGGACAAAGACATAGAGCTAGCTGAAACAAAGGTGAAGGTAGCAGAGGCCAATAGTAAGCTAGAGAAGTTTAGGAATTCAAGCCTGAACCTAGGGAAAGTTTTAGATGCGCAACGCCAATCTAAAAAGCCTGTAGGTCTAAGATTTCATGAAATTCCTCCACCTTTTAATGCAAACTACGTGCCTCAACCTCAGGAGAAAACTGATAAATCAGTAGACTTAGAGGACATACCTACACCTATATCTGAGCCTGTAGTAGAAAATACACCTAAGGTGGCTGACACAACCATCAAGGTTAAGAAAGTCAAATTTGTGTCTTCCTCCAGTGAAACACTTGCAGGAAAACATAAAATTGATTTTAATGATCAGGACGATGAACCAGTCGCGATAGATGTTCAAAAAGACCAGGACACAAGTGACACACCTAAGACTAAGGGCTCACAAAAGAAGCCAATAGACAAAATGTCATGCTTTAGATGTCACGAGAGGGGGCATGTCGCTTCTACCTGTCCACATAGGAAAGTTGATACGACACCAAAGACAATGAAGCCAGAACAGCCTAAACCCTCAACAAGTGTGGCGAGCACTAGTAGTTCTCAGAGTACCGAGAAAACTGTGCAGGCTGCACCAAAACAAGTTGTGAAACAAACACCGGTAAAGGTTGGACCAAAGGAAGTGGTTAGGACAAATTCACCAATCGTGTCATTAATCAATCTAGGTCAGGACCTCAACAAGTCTATAGGAGCACAACACCTAGCAGGGCACACACTCCAGTTAGGTCACATACTCCTGTTAGACATTACGCACCGGTAAGAGCTCAGGGATCACAATCTGAAATGCAATATAATCGAAATTATTCAAGAGCTCCACAACAAATGCCTACTCAAAGGCAAAGAGTGAATTTACATCACTCGGCACCACAACAAACTCCTGTTCAACGACCCAAGTCACCTCAAAGGCGAGATGGGTATTTGAAAGAGTTTAAGTATGTGGACGAGAATGGTATAACCAGGTCAGTTATGGCTTCGGTTCCCCGTGTTAACTAACCTATTTTCTTTCATGTGCAGAAGATTACCACAGGTCCAAACAACAAATGGTTCGTCGACAGTGGATGCTCCAGGCACCTCACAGGGGAAAGAAGTCTCCTTACAGACTTCAAGGGTGGGAATCGGGGATTTGTATCATTCGCGGGAAATAAAGGAGGAACCATCACTGGTACTGGAGAAGTCACTAATGGGACGATTACCTTGGATCAAGTTTATCACGTTGATAAACTGGTTCGTAATCTCATTAGTGTATCTCAAATCTGTGATAGGAAGAATTCAGTGCTTTTTACTGACACTGAAGCGTTAGTGCTAAAACCGAGATTCAAGATTCCTGAAGAATGGGTATTGATGCGGGCACCAAGGAAGAATGACTTGTACATGCTCGATATGAACAAGTCGGATACTTCGATGGGGCCAATCTGTTTGTTATCCAAAGCTTCGGAGACGGAATCAGTATTGTGGCACAGACGCATGGCTCACTTGCACCTAAGAAAGATGAACTACATAACGAAGAATGGGTTGGTGCAAGGTGTGTCTATGAAGAGCTTTCAGTTCGAGGACAAGTGTCTACCTTGCAAGAAGGGCAAACAACATAAGAAGACACACAAGTCCAAGACGCAGAACTCCATAACCTCTACATTCGATTTGTTGCACATGGATCTTTTCGGACCAATCAACAAAAGGAGTATAGGAGGTAGTTGGTTTTGTTTAGTTATCACTGACGATTACTCACGATTTTCTTGGGTTTTGTTTCTAGGTACAAAGGGCGAGACGGCTTCAACGCTCATCGGGTTCTTAGACCAAGTGGAGAATACCTACGGAACACGGGTTAAAAGGATACGTAGTGATAATGGAACTGAGTTCAAAAACACTGTAATTGGTGTGTATTGCCTCTCAAAGGGCATAGTGCATCAATTTAGTGAACCATATGAGCCTCAACAAAATGGGGTGGCCGAACGTAAAAACAAGACACTGATTGAGGCAGCTAGGACTATGCTTTCAGATTCAAAGCTTCCTACCATGTTTTGGGGGGAGGCAGTGAATACCGCATGTCATATTTTAAACCGAGTCCTAACTGTCAAACCTTTGAACAAAACCTGTTATGAAATTTTGAATAAACGGCCACCTAATTTAACTGGCTTCGAACCGTTTGGGGGTACCATGCACTCTTTTGCGTACAAAACATCAACCGAAGTTTGGTGAAAAGGCTGACGAAGGATACTTCCTAGGTTATGTGCCGAACTCACCAAACAAACGGGTTTTTAACAAAACAAATGGTACGGTAGAGATTGTGTGTAACATTGAAGTCACAAGTTATACACATGAACCCCAAACAGGTCCGGAATGGATATTTGACTATGATAAATTATTTGAGTCATTTAACATTCCTTTGGATGAAAATGCAGGTACAATCGAAAAGGACATGGCGACTTACATCTGAATGACGAAGGTCATACCTTTCCGAGGACCACATTCAATCCGCATCCGAGCCTACTGCGACTGAAGATGGATCTCCAGAAGTTTCTGATCCAGAAGCACCTATCACTGAGAATCAGACTCAAGCAACAAGTCCCAACTCTGAGGAAAATGTCCATGAGTAGGAAAATGTAGAAACTGAGGCTGTTCCCCCATTAGGTGAAATAAGATCTAACTTAGGAGATAATCTGAGAGTTGACGAGATAGAGACCTCTAGGATTAACAAGAACCATCCTATAGAAAGCATCATAGGAAATCCTAACGAGCGTGTGAAGACTAGGAGTAGTTTAAATAACAACACAGTGTTGTTATCGATGATAAATGACTCCGAGGCATATCATACCTATCTCTATTCGCGTTTCATATCGCAAGTAGAGCCTAAGAATGTGCAAATGGCACTTAAGGATAACTCATGGGTTGAAGCGATACAGGAAGAACTTTCGCAGTTTAGGAAACTAGAAGTGTGGGAGTTAGTTCCATTACCTCGAGGAGAAGTTGCAATAGGAACCAAATGGGTTTTTAAGTGCAAGAGAGATGATCGGGGTATAGTCACTCGCAACAAGGCTAGGCTAGTTGTAAAGGGTTTCAACCAAAAGGAGGGAATCGATTACAATGAGGTGTTTGCACCAGTAGCAAGGCTGGAAGCCATTTGGCTGTTTCTGGCCTTTGCCTCCTTCAAGCGCTTTAAGGTATATCAACTAGATGTTAAGAGTGCTTTCCTATATGGGAAAGTGAAGGAGCTGGTGTACGTAGAACAGCCGCCCGGATTTACAGATCCAAAATATCCTGATAGAGTATATAGTTTAGATAAGGCTCTATATGGATTGCATCAGGCACCAAGGGCGTGGTATGAGACTCTATCCAACCATTTATTAGAAAACGGGTTTGAAAGGGGTAGGATAGATAGTACACTGTTCGTTAAGAGAAAGGGAGATCACTTCATCTTGGTACAAGTGTACGTCGATGATATCATTTTTGGTTCATCAGACGAACAGATGTGCAAAGATTTCGAGAAGGTGATGAAGTCGAAATTCGAGATGAGTGCTATGGGAGAGTTAAATTTCTTTTTGGGGTTACAAGTTGACCAGAAGAAGGATGGTATGTTTATCCATCAGACGAAGTATGTCTATGACATATTAGAACGCTTCGGGATGGAAGGAACAAAATTGACTGCCCATTTCAGCACGCCGATTCAATTGAATCATAATCTCGGACCGGGTACTGAAAGTGACACCGATGTGGATCCGACGTTATATCGGGCCATGATTGGATCACTTATGTATTTAACTGCTTCAAGACCTGACATTATGTTTGCTGTGTGTATTTGTGCTAGGTTTCAAGCTAATCCGAAGGAGATGCACATGAAAGCTGCGAAGCGGATTCTACGATACCTCAAGTCGAAACCGAAGCTGGGACTTTGGTATCACGCGGAGGGAGATCTAGAGTTGGAAGCATTCACGGATTCTGACTACGGAGGATGCAGTTTGACGCGCAAATCAACAACTGGAGGTTGTCAATTCCTAGGAGGGAGACTGGTATCCTGGCAATGCAAGAAACAGACGTCGGTAGCCGTTTCAACGTGCGAGGCCGAGTATGTTGCTGCTGGTAGTTGCTGCTCACAGGTTCTGTGGATACAACAACAATTGCGGGATTACGGTTTGGCTTACACTCAAACTCCTATTAGGATAGATAATCAGTCTACTATCGCTATAATGAATAATCCAGTTAAACACAACAAAACAAAGCACATAGACATTAGGCATCATTTTATTCGTGATTGTGCTGAAAAGAACTTAATCAAGTTGGTAAAAGTGGCAACGAAAGATAATAATGCTGATTTACTTACCAAAGCCTTTGATAAGTCACGGTTTGAATATTTAATTCAACTAAATGGAATGCGCAACCCAGAGTAATTTGACCTTAGTGGTAGTTTATTTCCTTTTATAGTTGTAGTATTTCTTTCTTTTTAAAGTAAGTCTGCTAAATTAGGATAGTTTCTATTTTTAGTAAGTGAGTAGGTTATTTGCTTTTATTGCTATTTCTTATAAAAAACAAAAGAAAAAAGAGAGAAAACCATAAAAAAAAAAATCAAAAAAAGAGAATATCAGAAAAAGAGTTAAGTCTTAGATACATAGGTTCAAAGTGACGAAAATTAGCACAGTCGTTACAAACTCTAAGTGTTTAGGCTTTCACACATAATGCACCTAAAATTCTATGTGTTATACTTTATTTTAGTTTGATGTGTTGGTAGGCATAATACATATAGGGAGTCTCAAGGCTAATAAAATATTCAAGAAAAAGTCAAACGTGTCACTAACTTAGATGTATGACCAATCGGTCTTAATTTTTATGTACAAGACATACAAACTTTGAGTCTAAATGAGGTATGCAAACTTTCTGGGGATGTATAGCAACATCAAATACATCTTAGAATGGAAAGAATAGAAAAATCATATAAAATTAAGAGTAAAAAATATGTAACTCTGTTGTACGTAAGTACAGACCTGTTGCCTCTGTTTAGATTCGGGTTAGCAAGATAAGTCGCTTTGTTGTACATCGGTACAGACCTGTAACCGCTGTCTTGCTAGCTTTAATAATAAACCTTAAGTCAAACTAAGACACTTTGTTGTATGAAAATACAGACCTGTTTCCGATGTTTGTCTTTTAAAGAAAGTTTGCAAATACCAACAAGTTAGAATCTTTGTCTGTATGCCTTGATCATAAAAGTATGTCTATGTCTGAGTCACGTAAGATAATTTCATGATAAATAAAAATGCCAAGGGATATTCCGAAATGTAGAATGTTTAAAGGGGTAAATACCAACAATCGGCTAAATGGGTATTTCACGACAAACAAACAAAGGAATCAAAAATTCCTAAGTGTGAAAGTTTAAGTACTGAAAGTGAGTTTCTGACATCGCTATCTGATTGAATCTTTCTTTGACTATACTCATCAAAAATATTTTGTTTAGCGTTTAGCTTAGGTTGTAAATTTTAATAAGTATAGCTTAAGTCTAAGTTAAATTTTTGGTCAAAATTTTATAATTTTATTTTTACTTAGTTTTTATTTTATTTTACTGTATTTTACCTTGGTTTATTTTACTTTATTTTATTTTATTTTTTACTTAGGAAAAAGGTCAAAAATTTCTAAGGGTGCATTCATAGTTGGATAAAATAAACACTGCGTGAAAATCTTGTGCTTAGGGTAAAATGTTTGGCATAGTTTATTCCGTTACACAATAAGGTTGAAAAAGTTGAATTTATTTCAAAATTTTCGAAATTTTCTAAGTGTTTTGGGTAATTCGAGTTTAGTATAAACTCGAAATAGGGTGGTCTCGAATCTGTCAGTAGATTCGACTTTGGCAGTAGATTCGAAGTTAGGTAGTATAAATAGGTTAACAGTAATGTCATTAATACATCTGTTTTCGAATCTATACCCTCGAATCTATCTGCGATTTCGAATCTATTTCCTCGAGTCTACCGATTTCCACAAAAAACGACAATTTGTCGAGTTTCTTACTTGGGTGTTCGATTCTACTGATACATCTAGGTATAATCAACTTGGTTGTACACCATTCATGTAGTTTAATACACCATTTAAGTCAAAATCACCAATTTTTGAAGGTTTGATGGTCAAAATCGTGTTTTTCAAAATTACAAAGTTTGGACCGGTAAAAAGTCAATATAAAGGAAAATATCTGTGATTAGAACCTAGTTGGACTAATGTATGTGATTTTCTAAGTTCAAAATGGTTAAAATCATAGTGTTTGGTGATGATGTTGGCCGTCAACTTCGAATCTGTTCCTGACGATTCTCGAGTTTGTCAGTAAACTCGAGAAGGGCATTAGATTCGAGTGTGACATCAAACTCGAAAAGGGGGTTTCTTCGAATCTGTTTATTCGAATCTATCATTTTGTTTGAATTATTCAATTTAAATTTAATTAATCCTGTAGAAATTCATTTGTGTTGGATTTTGTACTTAATCAAGTTCAAAATAAAACAAATTTGAATTTAAGCAAGTTTATTGATTTTTAATAATTCTAATAGTTTATCTATTGTGCAGATATGGCTGTTCGAGTATTTGTGCCTAAGCATAATATGGTCATTCCCTATGACCATCATATCCCTGAGGCGCAGGGTTTTCGACAAATGATGGATTTCCTAGTGGAGTCTAGGATTGCGTTTGCTTTGTCACATAACATTCAGATTGTTATTCCCTATGTTCGCTAGTTCTATGATCATCTACAGGTGGATTGCTCTGTCACCCCGACAGTGCTGAGAACAAGGATAGCAGGACAACCATTGGTGTTTTCTGCTGATATGCTGCGTCAGGTTTTGCAGCTAGGATCTCAGGAAGAAGAGTCTGGGCCTATTGACTTTCCCTTAAGTGTTAGGCAAGCAGCTTTTCAGAGAATGGGTTACAGCTTGGATGTTACGAAGACATCTTACATGAAGAGCGGGCTTATTGGCCAATGGAGATTTTTGGCTCATGTGTTTATGGTTTGTTTTGCAGCCAAGAAAGCCGGTTTTGATTATATTGTCTCGAAGATCCAATCCGGGATGATCGCTTTAGTATATAATCGGCCTTTCAGCTTTTCTCAGATGTTTTTCTCGGAGTTCGTTCATCAAATCTCGGCTCCAGAGCAGCAACAATTTCTGCTATATCCTCGTTTCATAATGATGCTCATCAGGCATTTCTTGCCGAATTTGCCGCAGCTAAATGAGGTCCAAAGCGTAGCGGTGATGGATAAAAGGATTTTTGCTGATTGCTCCTCGCACAGAGGAAGGTTGGCGGTTCCGGTCGAGCGACCGCTGTTTGGAGAAGTTCTAGACAGGAACTTTGAAGACCGAATAATGCCAACTGGGCAGGAGAAGTGGAAGTTCAAGCTAGACAGCCACCGCAACAAGAACGACAACAACCGCCTGCACAACCACAAAGAAGACGCCAAAGAGCTACCGCGAGTCAAACTCAGGCAACCAAGCCTTCTACAAGTCAACAGCCAGAGGTACAAGAGGCGGGCCCTTCGAATGTCCCTATTGAATCTGATCAGTTGTGTCAGACGTTACATGAAATTTGGGAAGCTGGTCCTCATGCCAATGAAAAAATATCTGCAGCATTAATTGGAGAATTGCTAGAGCCTCCAGAGGGAGTAGATGATGTCTTAAGGGATGTTGATGAATATGAACCAGAACAAACTGGTAATGACTTGTCATCATCAGCAACTGAGTCAGACGATATGGAGGAGATAGAGGTTGAAGCTCCAGAGTATGTATCTACAGAACCAACAGTTCGGATAGAAACTTATGGATCTAGAGTAGTGGTAATTAATGAAGAAGCTTCAAGGGGGCGAGCATCAAGAGAGTCTGATGACTCTGATTTTGAAGAAGAAGAGGTCGCTCCATTAGTGACGAGGCAAAGGGCCAAGCGTCATCGATTTATGCAAGGATCTACTTCAGCTTCAGCAGAACAACCTGAAATTCCTCAACCTCAGGACCCTCAAACCACCATTCCACCATCACCACCTCATGATGAACCGTACATCCCATCGCCGATCATTCCAACTCCAATTCAATCTATCCCATCCACCTCATCCACATACACAGAAAATCAAAGGATTTTGCAGCTAAAAGCTCGAGTTGACTTCCAAAATATCCAGATCTTAGGCCTAACAAAGGCAATCGGTGAGATTCAGTCTCATAACGCAAATCTTGATAACGACAATGCCGATCTGAAAAAGATAGTGGAAAAAGTTCAGGAAGAGAACGTAGAGTTAAAGACTTTCGTCGCTGATCAAGCAGCTGAGCTAAGATCGATGCGCTCCATAGTTGAGCAATTAATGAAAAATTTACAGGCTCAGGGGGAGACATCATGCCGTGATCAAGTAGAGCGGCCGAGGGATGATGATAATGATGAAGATGACCAGGGCAATGATCCCAACACTTAAAGACAGAATGAGCCAGTAGATTGTTCTGCTGCTCAGGCTGCTCAGTCTCAGGGGGAGCCGAGTCAATTGGGAGGTGAAGTAGGAGAGGCCAGTTCGTCTAAACCTACAGAGTATGAGATAAGTGAGATGATTGATGCACTCATGGATCTCGATGATGACCCGATGGACTTGGGCTTTGACTTTGAAGAGGATATGGAGGAACTAGAAGAGGGAGAATTTGTTGTTGAAGAGATTGTTGATTGGAGATCAGATGATGAGGTGTGTGCTGACGAAGACGATGAAGCCAATGAGATTGTAGTCCAGCAAAATCCAATCACTGATACATATGTGATAGAAGGAAATGATGTTGTTAACAAAGTGGTGAATGATGCTTTAAATGTTGAGTCATCAATCGAAGAGCCTGCCAGAGAGCTAACTAATGACGAGAAAAGAAAGCTATGGTTCAGGGCAGAGCAGAAAGACTTAGAGCTGAAGAAGAAGATGAGGGTGCCCGGTACTGGAAAGCTGTCTGGAAGCATATTAAGCTGGTTCTTTGATCGAGAACTGCAGCTATTGATAATCAAGAGAAAAGATGGGCTCCAGTACCTCAGAAGATCTCTGAAAGTATTCAATTCACTGCCGAAGATTGAGATCAAGGCTTTAGCTTGGAAAGAACTAATCGATATCGGCAATGACCCCTACGCAGATATAATTGCCAGAATCATAAAGAAAGAGGGAAGGTCAAGGAAGTTTGAACGCCTTAATCCAATGAAAGGAAAAAGAGTAGAGGATCCTTCTCGAATTGATCCTCTAACTGGGCGTCCTTGGATGAAGATTCAATACAGACCCGTAAGATGTCTGAGAAAGGTGCCGCTCAAGCCTATGCCACAGAACGTCATGAAAAATCTGAACTGGTGGTATGTTGAGAGTGAAACGGGAGAAGCGGTGATGGAAGATTTTGAAGAAAAGGTGATTCTTAGAATCTATGATCCTCTTCACCTGGTAAACCTTTCTCGAGATGACCTTCAAATTTTGCATGCTCATAAGATTTCAAGTGACACTCATATGGATGGTGAGGTTAGAAAGTATGAGAATGTAGTTAAAGTGTGTGTTGAAAAGGGTTTGTATGCTGGAAGCAGCTTGAATAAATAATAAACAAAGTTCTTAATCAAATGTGTGAATTATTAGAAGCTATCGTCAAGGGGGAGTCTCTTGGTACACCCTGTGTGACGATAGCAGTCTAAGTGATCCAACATTGTGGTTTTAGCAAGTGTTTGATATATATGTTTATATATGGTTGATTTTTAGTATTGTTTGTGTGTTTGAACTTAATGTAACGTATTACAAGAAGTTCAAACATAAAGATCAAAGATAAAATCAATAATAAGGTAAAAACATAAGTTTCAATACTTAGTTAATTATGTTAAAAGGTAAATTCGAAATGTCTAAGGACCAAGATTCGAATCTAGGTCAGATTCGAATGGGTCAGTTAGACAGATTCGAATATGCTTACTTAGGCAGATTCGAGAGTGTCAGTGAGGACAAACTCGAATGTGCCTTGGGCCGGATTCGAGTTTGGCCCATGACAGACTCGAATTAGTCTCTATAATTAGGGATAGACTCGAAATCTTATTAGACTTTTTGCAGAATTCGATAGTGATTAAGCATTAAGCAATTTCGAGTTTATCATCAGTGTTAGTGTCGTTTCGGAGAGAATCAGTTCGTAGGTGCGTTCATGTGTCGTTAGTGCAGCTTCTGATAGTCTCCATGTTTCTAATGAGAGTTGTTTCCGTCTACCCGTTAACGAGGATTCCGCACTCGTTGACGGTTCCGCGTCTAGATAGATCTGTGTTAGGTAGACCTTACAATTATTTAAATATTTCGATTATAACAGCAAATTCGAAAAATATGTTTGAAATAACCTTAATTCGAGTTTAGAGATTTATTCGAATTTAGTGACAAATTCGAACCTAAGAACAAACTCGAATGTCGGCCTTTTCAAATAAAAACTCCAAGACTTAAACCATTTTAGACTTAGAAAATCACATTCATTAGTCCTAATAGGTTCTAATCGAAGGTATTTAACACTTATTTGATGTTTCACCGGTTCAAACTTTGTGATTTTGAATTACAAAGTTCTAACCCTTAAAACCTCAAATCTAGTCGATTTTGGCTCAAATTGAGTCTAAAACTTCCTAAATCTTGTACAATGATGTTGATTATACCTAGATTTGGTAGTATACTCGAACACAAACGTACAAAAATTTGATTAACAGTTGAAAACTCGAAGTCGACAAACTCAATGGCTTAAACTCGAAATCGCTCTAGACAAACTCGAAGGGTCAAATTCGAAAGTAGGTGAATAATGAATGTCACTGTTGATCTATTTATACTAACCACCTTCGAATTTGTATCCAAATTCAAATTTACTGGCAAATTGGAATATAACATTCGACTTTGGCTTAAATTCGAATCTAACTGAAAATTTCGAAAATTTTGAAATTCTTTGAATTAAATTCAACTTTTCCAACCTTTTCGTGTAACGGAACAAACTATGCAAAATTTATTTATCCTAAGCACAAGATTTCACGCAATGTTTATTTATTCAACTAAAATTGCATCCCCAGTAACTTTGACCCTTTTCCTAAATAAAATAAAATAAAATAAAGTAAGATAAAAATAAAGTTAAAATTTTGAATAAAATTTAAACCTGAGCTAATCTACAATATTTTAAAATATACAACCTATACTTAAAACTAACACAATATTTTTGGCGAGAATAGTCATAGAAAGGTTCAATCAGATAGCCGTGTCAAATACGCACTTTCAGTATCTTACTTTCACACTTAGGAATTTTTGATTCCTTTTATTGTTTGTCGTGACACGCATTTCTAGACGATTGTTGGTATTATTTTCCCTTTAAACATGTTACATTTTAGAATATCCCTTGGCCTTTTTATTTATCAAGAAATTACCCTACGTGACGCATACTTAGACATACTTTTGTGATCAAGGCATACACACAATGATTATAACTTTTTGGTATTGCAAACTTTCTTTGAAAGGCAACCGTCGGACACAGGTCTGTATTTACATACAACAGAGTGTCTTAGTTTGTCTTAAAGTTTATTTTTAAAGCTAGCAAGACAACGGTGACAGGTCTGTACCGACGTACAACAAAGCGACTTATCTTGCTAACTCGAGTGAAACCAGAGGCAATAGGTCTGTACTTACGTACAACAGAGTTACTTGTTTTGACTCTCACCTCCGTATATGATTTTTCTATTCTTTTCATTCTTTAAGATGTATATGATGTTGCTATACATCCCCAAAAAGTTTGCATACCTCATTTAGAATCAATGTATGTATGTCTCTAACATAAAAATTAAGACCATTTGGTCATACATCTAAGTTAGTGACACGTCTGACTTTTTCTTGATTATTTTATTAGCCTTGAGACTCCCTTTATGTATTATGCCTACCAACATATCAAACTAGATAATGTATAACACTTAGAATTTTAGGTGCATTATGTGTGAAAGCTTAACACTTAGAGGTTGTAAAGACTGTGCTAAGTTTCGTCACTTTGAACCTATATATCTTTTTCTGATATTCTCTTTTTTTTTTGATATTCTCTTTTTTTTTTTGAACTTTTTATGGTTTTCTCTCTTTTTTTGTTTTTCCTAAATAAAAGTAAGAAAATAATATAACCTACTAACTTACTATAAAAGGAAAGAAATTCTATGTAGCTACTAAACTTACTATAAAAGGAAAGAAAACTTACTGCTATAAAAAGAAATAACTTCAACTAAGGTCAATTTACTCAGGATTTTGCATTCCGTTTAGTTGAATTAAATACTCAAAACGTGACTTATCAAAAGCTTTGGTAAATAAATCAGCATTATTATCATCTGTTGCCACTTTTACCAGCTTAATTAAATTATTTTCAGCACAATCACGTATAAAGTGGTGTCTTATGTCTATGTGCTTAGTTTTATTATGTTTAACTGGATTATTTGTGATAGCAATAGTAGACTGCTTATCTATCCTAATAGGAGTATGAGTATAAGTCAAACCGTAATCCCGCAATTGTTGTTGTATCCACAGAACCTGTGAACAGCAACTACCAGCAGCAACATATTCGGCCTCGCACGTTGACACGACTACCGAAGTCTGTTTCTTGCATTGCCAGGAAACGAGTCTCCCTCCTAGGAACTGACAACCTCCAGTTGTTGACTTGCGAGTCAAGCTGCATCCTCCATAATCTGAATCTGTGAATGCCTCCAATTCCAGATCGCCCTCAGCGTGATACCAAAGTCCAAACTTCGGTTTCGACTTGAGGTATCGTAAAATCCGCTTCACAGCTTTCATGTGCAACTCCTTTGGATTAGCTTGAAACCTAGCACAAACACAAACAGCAAACACTATATCAGGTCTAGAATCAGTTAAATACATGAGTGACCCAATCATGGCCCGATATAACGTCGAATCCACATCGGTATCACTTTCTGTACCCGGTCCGAGATTATGATTCACTTGAATCGGCGTGCTGAAGTGAGCTGTCAGCTTGGTTCCTTCCATCCCGAAGCGCTCTAAAATATCATAGACATACTTCGTCTGATGAATAAAGATGCCCTCCTTCCTTTGTTCGACTTGCAAACCCAGAAAGAAGTTTAACTCACCCATCGCACTCATCTCAAACTTCGACTTCATCACCTTTTCAAAATCTGTGCACATCTGCTCGTCTGATGATCCAAAAATGATATCATCGACATACACTTGTACCAAGATGAAATTTTCACCTTTTCTTTTCACGAACAGCGTACTATCTATCCTCCCTCTTTCAAACCCATTGTCTGAAAGATGATTAGATAGAGTCTCGTACCACGCCCTTGGTGCTTGATGTAATCCATACAAAGCCTTATCTAACCGATATACTCTGTCTGGATATTTCGGATCTGTAAACCCAGACGGCTGTTCCACATACACCAGCTCCTTCACTTTCCCATAAAGGAAAGCACTCTTAACATCTAGCTGATAAACCTTAAAACCTTTAAAGGAAGCAAAAGCCAGAAACAAACGAATAGCATCCAACCTTGCCACTGGTGCAAACACTTCATTGTAATCGGTTCCTTCCTCTTGGTTGAAACCCTTTACTACAAGCCTTGCTTTGTTGCGAGTGACTATACCCCGATCATCTCTCTTGCACTTAAAAACCCATTTGGTTCCTATTGCAACTTCTCCTCGAGGTAACAGAACTAACTCCCACACTTTTAGTTTCCTAAACTGTGACAATTCTTCCTGCATCGCTTCAACCCAAGAGTTGTCTTTTAGTGCCATTTGCACATTTTTCGGCCCTACTTGCGAGATGAAACATGAGTAGAGGCAGGTATGAAAGGCCTCGGAGTCATTTATCATCGACAACAACACTGTGTTGTTATTCAAACTAATCCTAGTCCTCACACCAGCACTAGGACTTCCTATGATACTCTCAATAGGATGATTCTTGTTGATCCTAGATGTTTCTATCTCGTCAACTCTCATATTATCTCCCAAATTTGATCATATCTCTCCTAACGGGGAAGCGACTTCAGACTCCACATTTTCTTCCTCATGGACATTGTCTTCAGAGTTAGAACTTGTTGTCTGATCTTCGTTTGTAGGCATTTCAGAATCATTTTGTGCTGGAGATCTATCTTCAGTTGATGTAGGCTCGGATGTTGATGGAAAGGTGGTCCTCGGAAAACTTCGACCCTCGTCATTCAGATTCAATGACGACAAGTCATGTTCGATTGTACCTGCATTTCCATCCAAAGGAATGTTAAATGACTCAAACAATTTGTCATAATCAAATATCCATTCCGGACCAGTTTGGGGTTCATGTGTATAACTTGTGACTTCAATGTTATACACAATCTCCACTGTACCATTTGATTTGTTAAACACCCGTTTGTTTGGTGAGTTAGGCACATAACCTAGGAAGTATCCTTCGTCAGCCTTTTCACTAAACTTAGGTTGATGTTTTGTTTTCATTAATGTACATGGTACTCCAAAAGGTTCGAAGCGAGTTAAATTAGGTGGCCATTTATTCAAAATTTCATAACAGGTTTTCTTTAATGATTTGACAGTAAGGACCCGGTTTAAAACATGGCACGCGGTATTCACTGCCTCCCCCCAAAATATGGTAGGAAGCTTTGAATCTGAAAGCATGGTCCTTGCTGCCTCAATCAAAGTCCTGTTTTTTCTTTCGGCCACCCCATTTTGTTGTGGCTCATATGGTGCACTAAATTGATGCACTATGCCCTTTGATAGGCAATATACACCAATAACAGTGTTTTTGAATTATGGTCCGTTATCACTTCTAATACGCTTAACCCTCGTTCCGTAAGAGTTTTCCACTTGGTCTAAGAACCCGATGAGCTTTGCAGCAGTCTCGTCCTTTTCACCTAAAAAGGAAACCCAAGAAAAACGTGAGTAATCGTCAGTAATAACCAAACAGTACCAACTACCACCTATACTCCTTTTGTTGATTGGTCCGAAGAGGTCCATATGCAACAAATCGAATGTGGCAGCTATGAAGTTCTGAGTCTTGGACTTGTGTGCTTTCTTGTGTTGCTTTCCTTTCTTGCACGGTAGACACTTGTCCTCGAACTGAAAACTCTTCATGGGAACACTTTGCACCAATCCATTTTTCGTAATGTAGTTCATTTTTCTTAGGTGCAAGTGTGCCATGCGTCTGTGCCATAAAACCGATTCCGTCTCTGAAGCTTTTGATAGTAGACAAATTGGTCCCATTGAAGATTCCGGCTTGTTCATGCCGAGCATGTATAGGTCATTCTTCCTTGGAGCCCTCATCAGTATCCATTCTTCAGTTACCTTGAATTCCGGTTTCAGCACTAACGCCTCAGTGTCGGTGAAAACCAGTGAGTTCTTCTTATCACAGATTTGAGATACACTAATGAGATTGTGAACCAGTTTATCAACATGATAAACTTGATCCAATAGGATAGTCCCATTAGTGACCACTCCAGTACCAGTGATAGTTCCTCCTTTATTGCCAGCGAATGATACAAATCCCATGTTCCCATCCTTGAAGTCTGCGAGTAGACTTCTTTCCCCTGTCATGTTCCTGGAGCAACCACTGTCGACGAGCCATTTGTTGTTTGGACCTGTAGTTATCTCCTGCACATGAAAGAAAAGAGGTTAGTTATCACGGGGAACCCAATCCATAACTGACTTGGTAATACCATTCTCATCCACATACTTAAACTCTTTCAAATACCCATCTCGCCGTTCAGGTGACTTGGGTTTTTGATTTTGAGTCTGTTATGGTGCAGAGTGATTTAAGTTCACTCTCGGCCTTTGTGTAGGCATTTGCTGTGGAGCTCTTGAATAGTTACGATTATAATGCATTTCCGATTGATATCCCTGAGCTCTACCTGGTGTTTGATGTCTTAGAGGAGTGTGTGACCTAACCGGAGTGTAAGCTCTGCTAGGTGTAGTACTCCTATATTGTTGTTGCGGTCCTGACCTAGATTGATTAGTGACTCGATTTGGTGAATTAGTCCTAATCACTTCTTCGGTTCGACCTGACACAGGCATTTGTTTCACAGCAGATTTAGGTGCGGCTTGCACAGTTTTCTTGGTATTTTGAGAACTACTAGTGCTTGCAACACTTGGAGAAGGCATAAGTTGTTCTGGCTTTCCAGTCTTAGGTGTAGAGTTTATCTTCCTATGTGGACAACTGGAAGCAACATGCCCCTTTTCGTGACATCTAAAGCAAGACATTTTGTCAATCGACTTTTTGTGTGTGCCCTTTGACTTAGGTGTCTCACTAGTGTCTGGCTCTTTTGTTTCAACTATAGTGACTGGTTCGTCCTCCTGATCATTGAAGTCAATTTTGTGTTGTCCTACAGGCTTTTCACTAGAGGATGGCACAAATTTAACCTTCTTAATCTGGACATTATGAGTAGTCACCTTAATTTCTTTTTCTTTAGCAATTTCAGACACTGGTTGAGGTATTTCCTCTGATTCAACTGATTTTTTAGTTGTCTCCTGAGGTTGAGGTATATAATTATCATTGAAAGGTGGAGGACTCTCATGATACCCTAGACCTACAGGCTTCTTAGGTTGACGTTGTGCATCTAAGATCTTCCCTAGGTTGAGTGATGAGTTCCTAAACTTTTCAAGTTTACTGTTTACCTCAGCTACCTTAACCTTAGATTCTGCTAGCTCTACTTCTTTGGTTTTAAGCTCTTTTGTCAATGCCTCAACATGTTCATACATCAGTTCTAACCTAACACACTGTTCGCTCAGTTTGTCTTTTAGAAGTATGACATCTTGTGCATCAGCCTTAAGCTTATCCCTAAGGTCTTCCTTTATAGCTAGTAGGCTAGCGTTGTCTGATTCTAATGATTCATTCTGAGCAGATATATTTTGATGTGATTGAAGTACTAAATTTAACCTATCGTTAGACGTAGCACATAAAACACATAAATCATGGAAAAGAGAAAAGTTTAGAGTTACCTTGGCATGATCGGATTCCACGTTGGCCATCTGTGTGGCGAACTCCAGAATCGTCTGATCGTTTGACTTTTCTACCCACATCGGACTGCTTTCATTCTGACTGCTGTCCCCTGTCTTTTCCTCTGCTTCATCACCTCCAGTCTCGGTAACTTCAGCCATAAAGGCTCTAGCATGCGACTCTGGATGTGTACTCCTGTCATAAGTTCCATCAAGTTGTCTGTCTGATGTAACATTGGATAACAGATCAGCTATATTCGCCTGACTGGTTGAACTACCAGGCAGATATCTCCCTTGAGATTGATTCTGATACTGACTCTGGTAGTTTTCTACTTTCGGTCTCTGACACTCTCTAGCGAAGTGTCCTAACCCTTGGCAGTTGTAACACTTAACCTTAGACTTATCAAATCCAATCTTATTGTTACTAACGTTGAGGTTTCTGCCCGTCCTCTTGATGAACCTTTTAACTCTCTGAGTTACCATGGCCAGTTGCCATTGCAGATCCATCTCTTCTAGATCAACAGGATCTACCTGATCGTAATCCTCATCCAAAAGCGCAGGATCGTTGATTTTGCCCTGAACGCAATTGCCGTAAGCAGCCACAAATGAAGCCAACAGAATCAGATGGTCTTCAGCTGACTTTGCGCTCATAGGCATCATTGAATACCCTTGAGATGTAGATGATGATGTAGCCTGATTTTGCTTTTCTTCCGGTCTAGCAAACCCTAAGAAAGCCCTACTCACTGAGTCTTCTGTTTCAGCCGGAGTCGATGTTTCTCCTGAGAAGAAAGTTGTAGCCGTCTTCACGTCAGATGCCACTAAAGATTTTGATTTCCTAAAGTACATATCAGGATCTTGAACTTGTTCATAATCCCTTTCCTTCTTCAGCAACTCAAAGTGATAGGCCCTCAGCGTTCCTATAACATTATCTAGGGTTAGAGTATAGAACTTGTCTTCATCATGCTTTATCAGCGCAACATACATTTCCCATTTGGCAGGCAAAGCATCTAGAATCTTGTTAATCTTCTCTTTCTCACTAGACTCCACATCGTGGCTTTGAAGATCGCGAACTGCTGCTTGAGCATTTCCATTCGATTCTTCCTGACCCTCGGGTTACCTTCACACCGTTTCTCCAGAGCATCCCAAAGCTCTTTTGCTGTCTTTTGGTTGCGGAAAGTGTGCAAGATCTCCTGAGGTAATGCCATTCTAATGATCGAGAATGCACGGTTTCGGCCTCATAAATTTTCTTATCTTCATCCTTCATCTTTGAATATGTCAAGACTCGTTGACGACCTTCAACCTCTGCCGTAGGTGGAATGTATCCCTCGTATATACAAATCCACATCCTCATATCATTAAATCTCGCGAAGTCGGCGAACCTATCCTTCCACCAATAATAATCCTCCAATTTCATCAACCTAGGTGGAGAATTCGCTTTTCATAAACCTCTGTAGACTTGTTATTGTTTCAAATATATTTGAATTCAAACTTAATTAATTTAATTCGAAATTAGTTTAAATTAATTCTTTCGAATTTAGGTAAATTCGAATCTAATTAAATTTAAACCTGTTTGGAATTAAATTCGAATTTAAGTTTGAAATCCAACTAAAATCGAAATTAATGACAAATTCGAAGGTCAACCAAATTCGAAATCCCTATTCGATTTTAGAGTAAAATCGAAAACCAAGCAAATTCGAATAGGCCAAATTCGAATCAAACCCTAAGGAACCTCGAAAGGAGTGTATTTTGGACAAACTCGAAAATTGAGAAAACCCTAATACCCCCTTAATAAACTCGAGCGCCGCAAGTTCGAAAAACGGCTAATACTTCGAGTTTTTCAAGTTTTTCAGACTAAACCAATATTTTTACAAGCAAAAATACTGATTTTGATCAAAAACTTGAACCACAACAAAGTATTTCCCGAAATCTGACTTGATAAACTCGAAAAACCTCCGATAACGTGATAATAACTGTACAAAACGTCAAGAAACCTAGGATGTTGCTTATGAACACGAAGAGCACCCCAAAGGCTCTGATACCACTTGTAAGGTCTTGAACTCTGGATCTATCTCGACGCGACACCGTCCAACGAGTGCGGAATCCTCGTTAGCGGCTTGACGGTAAGATCACACACACAGAAACACGGAGACTACCACGGTGATGGACGAACAACCTTGAACGCCCCTACACAATGATTCTCTCCGAAACTACTCTCTGAATACTTGCAAGTTCGAGATCGCCTTTGCCTAATCACTCTCTGAAATTCTGCAAAGTCTATAATTATTCGAGTTAACCCTTAACTATATTGACAGATTCGAGTTTGTCTAGGACAAATTCGAATCAGGCCCAAAGCCCATTCGAATTTGTCCTCAATGACATTTTCGAATCGACCTTAAGTACAAATTCGAATTTACATCAAATTCGAATTTCAACTATCAAACTTCTATTTGAACATATGTTTTAACTTATGTTTGAATATATCTTTGAACTTTATGTTTGAACTTCTTCTAATACGTTACACCAAGTTCAAACATACAAACAACAAATATCAAACACACATAATCACATATATCAAACACTAGTCAATATTGAATACCAAGTTACTTGACTTACACAAAATGCTATCAAAACTTAGACTGCTATCGTCACACAGAGTGTACTAACAATATACACACAATGCATGATGCCTCTGTGGCATCCCCAAGAGCTGCCTCCGTGGCAGCTCCACAAACTTCCAGATCTGAGCGTCCAATACAGGAGCCAGAAATGACGGAAGGAAGACCTAGAGTGGCTCCATTAACGCCATCCACTTCAGGCCATCTCCCCATTAACTTGGACATGCTAACGGCAGCTCTTCGTGCTGCCGGTGTTATTACCCGGGCTGACCTGGACGCCCAAAAGGAAGCTGCTGAGGAACGTCACACCGCCCTTCTCTCACTTATAAAGGGTAAGGGTGTCGCTTCTCAAGCTGTGCCTCCACCAGGATCCCGTTCAGTCCAGAATAAGCTAGCTGACATTTTAGACAAGATAGAAGCGGTTACTCACCTCATTCTTCAAGTCCAGGAGCAACTCAACTCCAGAATGGACCGTCTTGAGTGTGCGGTGATTGAGCTTACGTGTCGTCCTCAGGATGAGTCTCAGAAAAGAAAACATGACGATCAGGACGACCTGATCGCCATGAGGGGGAGAAAAGGCAGAAAACTCAGTCAGAGGACCTCATGTTAGTTGTAGGGGGAGCAGAGACAGAGTCGACAGAGATTCAGGGGTCAGGGGAACAGATGCAAGAGGCTCAGGAATACTTGATGTTAGAAGACGAGCCCATGTTCAAGGGTCCAGCTCCTCTGGATCCAATGACAGCTATGGTAGAGTTCGAGCCCGTTCATGAAAATGTTGAAATCATATTCGTGTCTGACTCAGACTCCGATATTGAGGACAATGAACCTTTGATCGTACCTAAGCCTGAGCCCGAATCACCGAAAAAATCATCATCTTCCTCCTTTGATTTCCTAAACTCACCACCACCAGCCCCACAACAAGAAATTCTTTCATCCATCCAAGCTCCCCCATCACTCAAAGCATCCCATCTAGTCCAAAGCCCACCAAGATCTCCAAGTCCTCCTTCAGTCCAACAATGTGAACAACCAGGTCATTCAGAAACCAAGAGGGTTGATTGCTTCGATGAAACTCCAGAAGGACCCGGTGTATGTAGGAGAGATGATTTATACTGGGTAGGCAATTTTTCAAGAGGTGAGGTACAAAATCTACCGCCTGAAAAGAAACAGGAGCTTAGACAAGAACGGCGGGGGATATCATAAATATGCTTGAAGCTAAAAAGTCTGAAATAGAAGAACCCCCCGTTCAGGGTCTCAAAGAATTCCTGCAGAAATTTCCTCCTGAGTAGTTTCAGAACTCGTTCTTAGAAGAAAGATTTAAGATGGCATTCAGAAAGAAGCCTGGATCCTTCAACAGACGCCTCTTAATGGAACTGACAAATGTAACCAAAGCTAAACAGGCCGAATACTATCAATTAATGCTGAGGGAGAGGAGGTCAAAAGTCTCAAAATCAAAGATAAAGAAACTCCTAACCATGACCATGTGCAGAAGAGCCAAAGTTTACTATCCTGCCTTTCAGGTAGAAAGAGAAGATGGCACGGTTGAAGAGTTCTACGAGAATGACCTGGACTTCATAAGTGTGGACGACGTTGAGTTCTTACACAACCACTTAAAAAATCATATTAAAAAACGTTTGTCCCACATGACTGCCGTAAGTGCCCTTGTTCGAAGTATGAACCGCCGCTCGATCATTATGTGCCTCAGAGACCTCCAAATGGCGATAGAGAGCGCGATGGTTAAAGTGGGCCTACGAGCTCCTGATCAAGATAGCTTCCTTCTAGCCCACCATCCGGCCTACAGAGTTATAATCACTGGAGACTCGGGTGTCATTTTTGTCAATCAGAAGGGCTACAAAAGGTACCTGCGCTTTGAGGATCTTCCCTGTTACTCCGACAGTACTCTCAGATTGGTTCGAGCCGCGCTTACTCAGAAAGTTCAAGATTTTGATGCTCAACCAGATCCAGAACACATATGCTCACCGAAGGAGATTCAGGATACCCTCAGCGGCATTGACATCTTGAACGAAAGGCTACATATCAGACAAGTGACCAGACGCTTTGACGTCATACTTGGACTCCAAGAATCCACTGATCATGCCAGAGTTCCAGGACCTCCAAAATGATCGAAAAGGGGGAGATTGTTAGACATTTAATTTCGATCATATGGAGTTATTTTGTAATAATTATTGACTTAGTATTTAGTCTTGTATTTATTTCCTTGTAATTTATTTCAATGTAAAAGTCTAGGGGCCAAAGTTGTCAATGCTTCAAAGTTAATTAAATGAAGCTATAAAGCTCCTAGGGTTTACTTTTGTAATATACGGTTGAAACATATTGAAATATCACAGCCGCCATCTTGCATTTACTCTCAACATTCTTATTGTCTTTTCTTCATAATTTCCTAATTATTGAGCATTGTTCTTCTTGGGATTTGATAAAGAATATAAAGGTGCTATAATATATACGGGATTACATATTTACAAACTCCTTTTGGCAATCTATAAAATGGAGAGCAGCGACCTGGGATCAGCTCAGGGGTTTTTATGAGAGACGAGAGCTTCAACATCACAGTTTCATGTTCCTAAGAGTTGAAATGGAAGAAATGGATGAAACCAGGGAACAGCTTGAAGAAATGTTCGAAGAAGGAGTGCCACCACTGCCTTGAGGTCCATCTACTACTTAAGTAGATGAAGAATGGAAGCTGTCCATTAGTTGGACAGGCTTGCCATTACTTGCTCCCATCATCAACAGTCCAACATGTTGAAATTTTATGTACATTAGTTGTACTTTGTTGCATTTGTCGTAACTTTTACTTTACATTAGTTGTAATCTATATTAATACATTAGTTGTACTCTTGTAAAAACATGTGTTGTTTCTGTAATCACAATCAGTATATATAAACTGATCCTTTACTTTACTCAAATGTTGTTATTTTATTTCAGCAAAGTGTATTGTAAAAATATATAGTGATTATTGATAAAATCAGCTTAGACTGATTATTGCACATAGGGGGAGATTGTTAGGCACAAAAAGGCCTCAGTCAAACCTGCTCTACATCTTAGGGGGGAGATGTTTAATCAAACCTGTTTGATGCACTTAAAACGTATAATTTAAGGTCTGTTAATGCCTTATTGAAACCTGAAAAGTGATTTGCAATATAAGTCAAACTTGTTTACCCTATTGCATTCGTTGCAACTAAGGTAGATTGCCAAAGCTGTTCATTCTGTTGATCAGGCTGGACATAAACTGTCTACGCTGCTCTACTCTGTTGAGCATCTTGGACAAATTCTAAGTGTATAGTTCTTTGTGAAAAGAACATGTTCTTTGTGAACAGGCTAAACACTTTATAGTATATGTTTCCAAGTCCTCATGTATTGTTTTGGACTACAAGATCAGTTTACAAAGTCAAAGACAAAGTGGAAAACAGAAGATGCAGAAGTTGCCTACGTTGTTCTGTTACATGAAGACAAAGTGGGTATTTGAAATGGGTGACAGACCATATCTTTTATCAAAATGGCCTTAACAAAAGAATAAATATTCAAAGTTGACATTCCTCTTTTGGTTAAAGCCTTCTGCAACAGAGACAAAAAGAAAAAGACAAAGATTCTGCCACATGAAGATAAGTCTGCTTTATCAGAATGTGCAGAAAAGTTGTTTTTCTCATCGTCCAATGAAGAAGCTTCATTGAGATTCTCAGTGAGAGTTTAAAAGGAAGCTTCTAAGGATTGTGAGATAACCAAGAGTGAGAAATTCAGATCGTGCATTGAAGTGTGTTTTTCATGCATGCAAGTCTGCTTGAATAAAACAGTAACGTGTGTCCAAGCTGTTCTTATTCAAGCTGTCCATCTGTGTCTTGTAAAACAGTGAGTTCATCTAAGTGAGTGTATTCATTGTATCTAGTCTGAGTGTGTCAAAGACTAGATGAAACATCTATTGTAACTGTCATCTCAGCTTGAACCTTTCCGCAGTCAAGCTTGTTTGTAACTAACACTTTTTAATAGTATACACAAACATTGAGAAAAGAGTGTTGAGTTTTTAATTAGTTGTATTCACCCCCCCCCCCCCTCTACAACTTAGAACAATACACTAAGGGAAACCTTTTGGGACCTACAAACATTGCGGTAGAAAATTGGACCATGTCCTTGTCAGCACAATCAGTTATTTGGAATGTCCTTTCAGTAGTTGTTATCCATTCTAGTGTGGCAACATCATCTCCCAATCCATTGAACTCCACAGCTCCATTTCCTTTAAAGTCCTTAAACCGACAACCCTTAGTATTCTTTAATGACCCAGTGTTGTCATCTTGATTATCATTACCATCTATTTCCTTGTTCTTTCTCTTGTCCTCCCTCCTTTTAGCTTCGGCCTCATCCCGAGCCCGAGACTGTTCCTGAATCATCTTGTTTTGCTCAACCATCATGGCTAGCATCATTTCCCTTGTCTCTTGTGGTCTCATTCCTTCTCCAGACATGTTCTGAAATTTAAAACATATAACTTGTTTAGTAAATATGTCATTTATTTAAAGACACCACCCGTTGTCCCGTATGAAAGTAAATTTCCTATAATTACTAGATCATATCCTATCTTAGTTCAGATCATTACTTATAATCACAACAAGTCATCACCTACATTTGAGACCAAGACCGCCCAGACACTTGAATCTCAAACTACTACTTTGATACCATTTGCTATGACACCCATGCCACAATAACCACCAATTCATTACCCAGGATTAAACATCACACAATAAACAATAATGATCTGAAACACTTAGTAAATTACAGGAAATAGAAAATACATAATTAAAATACACATGTCAAACACCCTATGGTGCTACAAGGTTCCAGTCTATCTCTACATACTCAATGAATTATTACAACCATCCCAAATAATACATCATTGTCCCCACGTTTCATTTACCAATTGAGCAGTAAAGAATCTTCCAAGACTTCAAAAGTATGATGTAACTGGAATCGGCAGCGGATTTTCCTTATCCTGAAAAACGTGAGCAACTGAGGGGTAAGCAAAGCTTAGTGTGTACAGAGATTAAACATTCTGCAGATATATATGCATCACACAATAGTAACAACAGCAACAAACGCCATATATTCTCTTTGTACACGAAGTACGGAAACGAGCTGCAGCTCCATCGTGCCATTTGCACGGAATCACACATTCAATTTAGGCAAAATAGTACCATCGGGGATGCTACACCTGCCCATCAGGACCCCAGAGGGATCAGCTCCAGGTCATATAGCCTCGGTAGCATCGATTTACTAGTTATGGCTCGCAAGCCCATCAGAAGATGCACAACAAAGAATACGGACATGAAACAAGCAACAATATGCATCAACATATTCACAAGTTAGTAGAGTCCCAAACAAAAGTGAAACAACATGCCTCAATGAACAACAGCTAACATAAAATAAATGTAGACATATACAATCCTTAGTACTCACATTGGGTGCGTTAAATTACTTCCATTTATTATTATTTCTCCTCGGTCTTTCAACCAGAATTCATAAAGTACCCCACTGTGTGTTAAACAACACCACGAGGGACTTGTTAAGTCAGTGTAATAGAACATCAATATCAATAACTGTGTATTTCTTACAACTTAATTTTATATGTTTAGAAAAATGACCCGAAATTTGGATCCCACACGAATTTCGGATAGACCTGAAATCCGTATGATCCGAGATTTGATCCTTAGAATTTTTATTCCGGACAAAAACCTACCTGAAATTCAGATGCTATCTTGACCTAAAACTCGGATGCCTACAGAATCGAAATTCGTATCATGTCTAGTAAAATTCCTTAAGTTCCATCTGAAATTCATCAGATCTGAAACTCGGATGAATCCGGGTTGTGTTCATCAGACCCGAATTTTATACTTAGTCATTTTTATTATTTTCCAGATTTCATGTAGTCATTTTATATTAATTTTGCGACTGAAACTCTAGACGCATGGTCCATTATCCTTCTTTTTAACACTTATTAACATAAATCATGGCATAATAGGTACTAAATCAGTTCCTTTTTGATTCTTGACGTCGACGAACACACACACTAAACACATAGTAAAATCTGAAATTTGTACTTAGGGGTTAAATCAGAGGCTGAAATTTGATACATAGTTTCCCCAACACTCGAATTGAACATATCTATTTGAATAAACAACATGCATTAACATCTACAACAGGAATCTAAGATTCGGTTTTCATAAAAACTTATCACTTAACTCATAAACATCGTAGATTTGAGGAAGTTTTACCTCGAATTGTTGTTTGTTTCAGTTATAGTTCCTTTCTATCACCTTAAATCCGGATTTTCTGCACTTGAATCCAGTGATTTTTGTGTGTTGATCCGAAGAAGATGAGAGACGTAGGTTTTAGAGAGAGACGGTGAGAGTGATTCTTAGAGAGAGAGTGAATTTTATAAAAGTGAACGGTCACTTTCCTTATACCATTTTCAACTTTTTTCTTATTTACTATACACCCCTTTCAACTTTACATTTTTAATTTCCAAACCTTAGATTTTTGTTTTCTTTAATCGTGTCGGGTCCTCATTGTTTATGCTTGCTCGAAAAACAACAATGAGCATTTCTCCTCATTATTTTTCATATTTAAATTTGTGAACAGATTTTACATAATCAAAATAGTGTTCTATTAAATCCATCAATTCTTTAATTGCGAATTACATGTGAATTAAACTAAGGATGTTGCACTTATAAATGGTGAGTTAAGGAACTAGTATTTTGCGAGTTACTGAACTTCTAACATACCGAAACTCAGCAATGCTAAGTTACGGACGGCCCCCACACGCTTATACTTTCTGTTTTAAAGTCACGAGCACACACACATTAACTTAGATAAAGCACAGAATGCAAGGTTAAGTGATTTACGAGTTGAGGTACTCGATATTTGTGCGTTGCGGTACAATGAATGTGGAGTTACTGAACACATTTAAGTTGTTGGGCTTTTTCATGAAACTTGAAATTAAAGCTTTAAAATGACATAAAGATCAATTAAACACTAGATGAGGGGATGCATGGACTTATATTGAAGATTGAAACACTCCTTGATGGTTAATTTTGTGATGAAAAGCCTATATGATTTTCCCAAAAATTTTGTAGGCTTCAAAAGAAATAACAAGATCAATTTGAGTGACATTTACCTTGAATCTTTGTTGGTTTGATCCTTTAGGCTTGCTTTGATGTTTCCTTTAGCTTGATCTTTTCTTGAAATCTTGATTTTAATTGCAAGTTATGTGATGAACACAATGAACTGTGAACTTTCTTTTGCGAGGGTTTTGATTTCTTTTCTTTGCAAATGATGAAAAGAAGTGCACGCATTTTGATTTTGGGTATTTATTTTACTAACTTTTCATAATTCAGAATTTGGCCACATAAGTTATATTTATATCATTTTCTTTTAGATTACGATCACAATGCATATAATTAACATATATAACTTAATTATATCTTTTATCAATTTAAATAAAACTTAAATAGCAAATAATGTAACTTAAATTACATTATTCAGACAATTACAAAAAATTAAAATCTAGGTTGTTACAGAATGGGCTCCACCACGCACAACTTCGTCCTTGAAGTTAGCTATGTTCAAACAGACTCGAATAGGTAGATTACATAATAGCTTTTCATTCCAAAGTTTGATGTGAACCCTTGTGGTGTTTCCACTGTACGAGCACCATCTGCACCTCTTTCTTACCAAGCTTCTTGGTCTTTTAGTCCAGAATACACCCTTGCTCTTCAACCACACGTCGGTTTTCATCAACATGCAGATCAGCATGTGGTATACGCACTTCTCATTCATCAGCTAAGCTCTTTCGGAGATGACTAACATGGAATATAGGGTGTACCCTAGCTAAGTCCATTGGCAGCTTAAGACGATAGGACAAATTCCCTATCTTTTCAAAAATCTTAAACTGACCAATAAACCTCGGAGCTAGCTTATTTTGCTTTATGACCTGCACCACATTCTTCATTGGGGATACTTTCAACATCACCTAATCATTGACCGCAAAACTGACAGACCTATGACGATTGTCATAGTATAACATTTACCTGCTTTGAGCTTCAAGAATACTCCTTCTGACCAGTAGAAATTCCTCATGTGTCAACTATAGAAGGGCAGGACTGGCTAACGGCGTTTAACCCATTAAAAGCCAACAGGTAGGAATCCTACACTTTCTTTCATATAGAGCTTCAGAAGGAGTCATCTTGATTATGGAATGATAACTATTATTATACGAGAATTCAACCAACAACATGTGGTCATCCCAGTTACCACCAAAATCAAGAACTCAAACACGAAGCATATCTTCGAGACTCAGGATAGTACATCCACTTTGGGCATCTACATTAGGATGATATGAAGTACTCATGGCGATTCGAGTACCCATCCCATATTGTAGAGCTTTCAAGAACTCAGATGTGAAACAACTATCGCGATCAGAGACATTACACTTTGGCACGCCATGATGAGAGATTACTTCAGAGATACACAGTTCTGCCAGTCTCTCAAGAGTATATGTCTCGTTCATCAGAATAAAATGAGCTAATTTGTCAAATGATCCACGACAACCCCGATGGAGTCGTGCTGTCTCTTGGTATTAGGCAACTTCATGACAAAATACATGGTTATATGCTCCACCTTCTACTCAAGAATTGGTAGTGGTTGCATATTCCCAAAAGGTATCTGATGTTCTTCCTTCACCATCTGACAGATTCTGCAACTTTCAATGAAACTACCAATATCTTTCTTCATTCCTAGCCACCAATAATCAGCTTTAAGATCGAAGTACGTCCTTGAGCTGCCAGGACGATCAGATAACTTGGACTTGTGGAATATATCAGAATATCGTCTAAGAATGCGATAACTAGTTTATCCAAACTCGGTCTACACACGCGATTCATGAGGTCCAAAAATGCAGCTGGTGCATTAGTCATATCAAATGTCATTACAAGAAATTTGTAATGACCATATTTTTTGTGAAAAGATGTCTTTGAGATATCCTCTTCTTTCACTTTCAACAGATGGTATCCAGAACGAAGAACAGTCTTTGAGATGAAACTTTCTCCCTGTAACTAATCAAACAAGCCATCAATCCTGGGCAGAGGATATTTGTTCAACTCCTGGTAGTCACTGCACATACGAGAGTTCCGTCTTTCTTTTTGACAAATAAGACAGGTGCACCCTAGGGAGACGAACTAGGTCCAATGAAAATTTTTTCTAACAAATCTTCCAATTGCTTGGACATTTCCTGCATTTCTGCAGGTCCAAGTCTGTAAGGAGCTTTGGCTATTGGATCCGCACCAGGATCTAATTCAATGCCAAATTCAACTTGGCGTTGTGGTGGCACTCTAGAAATATGGTCTGGAAATACGTATTGAAATTCATAGACGATCAGAACATCAGACAATGATTTGTTAGTAACTTTGAAAAAAGAATCAGACACGCCATAGCACAGATAGGACTCGTGACCCTTGGACAAGTATTTGCAGGTTTTCCTAAAGGAAACAAAGTAGTGAGCACCTTTACGTTTATCTCCTTTGATTTCCAAAACACGACTGTCTGAAGACTTGATTCTAATTATTTGGCGATTGCAGACAATAGTAGCTTCGTTGTTCACCAACCAAGCCATGCCGGCAATGACATCAAATTTTTTTCAATGGAATAGGAATAAGGTCGATATTAAATACCATATCATTGAATAGAAAAGTACAATTACGGTAAATAGAATCAGCCATAACATAATTGTTACTTGTTGTCTCAATAACTGAGAGCTTAGAGGGAGACTTGGATAATCTTTGAGCGAAAGTAGTTGAAATGAATGAACGAATAGCACCAAAATCAAAAAGTACATGAGCAGGCATAGAGTTGAGTAAGAACATACACATAACAACATCCTGTTTTTCCTTAGCTTCTTTTACTGTGATCTGGAATGCGTGGGTTCTAACAGCTGGCGTTGCTGCTGAGCTTCTCATCGTTGAACCGCCAACAGAGGACTGAGTCTGGATTTTGCTTCCAGAATGACACGGATACGAAAAATGTCTACGTTTGCCATATTTTGTGTCACCAAGACCCTTCTGCAGGCAATCTTTACTACTATGGCCAAATTTGCCACACGTATAGCAAGTAATGTCATCGAATTGCATCGTCCCAGGAGTGATTTCTTACTCCTATTGATAAATCTTGGTTATGTTTTAATTAAGTAGGATCTGGATTTTTGTGGTGAGCTGAACTAACGAGACTGCTGAGACTTTGATTTCCCAAAGCTGAAGAACTTGTTGAACTTATGCTTCTTCGGTGGAGAGGGACATGTTGGATTGCTTTGTATTGCACCAAGTTGATCAACATACTTTAAGTACTCGCTTTTAATATGCCTAGCTACTTCAATCATTTTAGGGTATGTCTTGTACTTTGTAGCACTCATCGAATGTCTCTTGTAACATCTCAATTTTGGGAAAGGCACGTGGAATTATTTTTTTGGGTTAATTTAAATATTATTATCGAGTTGGACGAATTATTGAGTTATATGTGGAACCGCCACGTGGCGAGGATTTCAGTTAGCTGGGTTATGAGAGTATGTTTTTGTAAAAGATTAGGACCTTGATGATTGTTGGTTAATTTGGAATCTGGTTATATAAACTTCTGTTTTGTGATAAAATTGAGCTGGAAGTGAGTTGGAGATTAAATCCCCTAGTTGTCTTCGAAATAGAGTCAACCTGGTTCTGTTTGTACGTGACCACGGTCGCGATTCCATGATCGTGAGCCGTGATGTTCTTGATATATGCTCGGGCCGCGTTGCCTTGGGCGTGATGGGTCGCAGGCGGTTCAAGTAGAGCGCAGGCTGCATTGTGATGAGCACGGTTGCGATAAGGAGCACAACCGAGATCCGTGGGATGCGACCGTGATGGTCAGCGTGACCGTGAATGCTTGAGCACGACCGCAATCCTACTAGGGTGTAGGGTTAGCGTTTTGGTCTTGTTGGGTTACGTGTTTGGGTATCCGGGATTGTATGTGTTACGTGAGATTCGTGTATAGAGTTACGGAGTTTTGTTTGTAATATCTAGTTGTCATATTGTGATTCCAGGGTCTCGAGTTGGTAGGGTAAGGATATGGGAAGGAAACCGAGACTTGAGGAGTGAGTTTACAGGGTCAGGTGCGTTTGCATATTTTTCTGAGATACATGTACGATTATTTATTCAATACTTGCATGATATTTTACTGAGCTTTTTTACGAGATTATTATGAGTTTTATACTATTATTATCATGCATGTATTACTGAGCTTTCTTGTGAACTGAGTTTTATCGAAAATTGTGCTTTCTTATATGAGAGAGAGAGGTAAGGTGATTACTTACGCCTCGAGGCAGATGCGGAGCAATGAGTTGAGTCAGACAATGCATGATTTAGAGTTGGATGTCATTGTCTTTGCTGTGAAGATATGGCGTCATTATCTTTATGGGACGCGATTTACAGTGAATACGGATCATAAGAGTCTGCAGTATTTGTTCAGCCAGTTGGAGCTAAACATGAGACAAAGGCGCAGTTTGGTGCTGCTGAAGGACTACGATTGTGAAATCTAGTACCACCTAGGGAAAGCCAATGTGGTGGCAGACGCTTTGAGCAGGAGATCCTATGAGCAGAAAGTTACGTCCCGAGCTTCCAGATTGGAGGTCACGTCGACATTGATTAACAGTTTGCGCTTAGCTCAGGAGGAGGGGTGGAGAGGGGGAAATGTGCAGAGAGAGAGATTGGTTGGGCAACTTCAGTTACTGAGTCAAGATGACAGGGGATTGATGATGCTCTGCGACCGAGTAAGGTTTCCTAGGATAGGTAATTTGCGCCAGCTGATTCTAGACGATTCTCATAAGTCTAGGTTATCGATACATCCGGGCAGCACAAAGATGTACAGATATCTGAGAGTTCATTACTGGTGGCTGGGGATAAAGAGATATGTAGGGAAGTATGTGAAGGCGTGTATGACGTGTTTGAGGGTCAAGAGTGAGCATCAGAAGCCACATGGTAGGCTTCAGCCGTTAGAGATCCCAGAGTGGAAGTGGTATGAAATAAATATGGATTTCATTGTGAGACTTCTGCGGACTGCACGTGGAAATGATATGATCTGGGTTGTCGTTGATCGGCTCACGAAGTGGGCTCATTTCTTAGCTGTTCGCGGGACTATATCGATGGATCAGTTAGTGCGCCTCTACATCAGCGAGATTGTCGCGAGGCATAGGGTTCCAAGATCGATTACTTCTGATAAAGACAGCTGATTTGTGTCACGATTCTGGCAGAGCTTTCTGAGAGAATTGGGCACCTAAGTTCAGCTTAGTACAACATATCATCCTCAGACAGGTGGTCAGACAAGTCGGACGAACCAGACATTGGAGGACATGCTTCGAGCATGTTTCATTGAATTTAGGGGTAGTTGGGAATTACATTTGCCGCTTGTAGAGTTTGCTTATAATAACAACTACCAAGCGTCTATCGACATGCCTCCGTTTGAGGCTCTCTATTGGCATAAGTTCCTAACGCCTGTGTGTTGGGGTGAGGTTGGGGAGCATCCTATCAGCGGGCCAGAGATTCTATAGGAGACTAGCGACAAGTTCGTTATGATTCAGCATCGAATTAGGACAGCTCAGTACTGGCAAAAGAGTTAAGCTGATCACCAAATTTGAGAGTTAGAGTTCCTGGTTGGAGACTCCGTGATGCTGAAAGTGTCGCCCTGAAAAGGGATTATATGGTTCCGGAGACGGGGTAAGCTTGGTCCATGCTATATTGGGTCGTTTGAGGTCGTTGACAGGATTGAAGATTAGGCTTATCGTCTAAATTTGCCTTCAGAGCTATTAGAAGTTCATAACGTATTCCATGTCAGTCATCTCCGTAAGTGTTTGGCCAGTGATGATCAACGAGTGCCCTTATCTGATATTGAGATCAATGACAGACTCTAGTATGTAGTGCATCCTGAGGCAGTGACAGATCGGAAGGTGAAGAAGCTATGCAACAAAGAGGTAGCGTTAGTGTTAATTCAGCGGATGCATCATAAGTGTACCAGCGCCATGTGGGAGCCAGAGTTAGAGATGCGTAGACGTTATCCTCATCTATTTGCTCCGAGCTAGATTCTGCGGACAGAATCTTCATAAGGGGCGAGGACTTGTAACATCCCAATTTGGGGAAAGGTGCGTGGATTTATTTAATTGGCTTGATCTAAATATTATTATCGAGTTGGATGAATTATTGACTTATACGTGGAACCGTCACGTGGCGAGGATTTGAGTTAACCGGGATTTAGAGTAAGTTTTTATAAAAGATTTGGACCTCGATGATTGTTGGTTAATTTGCAATCCAGTGATATAAACTTGTGTATTGTGATAACGGGATCGAATATTGGATGTCAGACTAGGAAAAAAACCGAAAACGTATATATTCATCACCACCATGCTCGCTTGCTTCCCATATTTCATTCTGCAGTTCCAGAAAACTGAGTGTGTGTGTGTGTGTGTGTGTGTGCGCGCGCTTGTGACTTCTAGCAGTTGCAACAATATGAAAATCAAGCTTCAAGCTGTGATTCAAGTAACCAATTCACCAACAACCTCTTTCTTTGCATTTAAGGAGACTTTGAGCTCAATTCCGTGAATCTTAGAGTTTAAATTATGTTTAAGTTGTGGAATTGGAGTTGTATACGTTCCTGAGTCAATTCGTGACATTTTGGTTGGGTAAAATTGAGCTGGAAGTGAGTTGGGGATTAAATCCCCTGGCTATCTTCGAAACAGAGTCGACCTGGTTCTTTTCGTCCGTGACCGCAGCCGCGATTCCTTGTTCGTGGGCTGCGATGTTCTTGTGATGAGCTCAGGCTGCGTTGCCTTGGGCGCCATGGCTGCAGGCGGGTAGGTAGAGCGCGGGCCGCATTGTGATAAGCACGGCCGCGATGAGGAGTGTGACCGAGATCCGTGGGGCGCGACCGCGATCCGTCTACGGTTTTGGGCTTGTTGGGTTACGTGTTTGGGTAACCGGGCTTGTGTGTGTTACGAGAGATTCGTGTATAGAGTTATAGAGTTGTGTTTGTGATATCTAGTTGTCATATTGTGATTTCAGGGTCTCGAGTTGATACGGTAGGGATACGGGCAGGGAACTGAGACTTGAGGAGTGAGTTTCGAGCCTTCCAAGGTCAGGTGAGTTTGCATGTTTTTCAAAGATACGTGCACCATTATTTATTTAATACTTGCATGATCTTTTACTGAGTTTCCTTACGAGATTACTATGAGTTTTATACGAGTTTTATACTGAGTTATTAACATGCATGTAAAACTGAGTTTTATCAAGAACTGTGCTTTCTTATATGAGATTTTGGACACATGAGCTACCAAGAAATTAATCCGCGCGGCTGGGCAGGGGTCAGGTCGCTCCTGATTCCCTTTAGAGCTCCTGACGACTACTTTGTGCGGTCTAGGGATTTGGGTATGTGGATTCGTCTACGCGGATTGAGTACCTATTCTGAGCTATCTTGTAGGATCTCATTTACCTGTTCAATAGAGATTGTTGAATGCTTTATTACTGAGTTTATTATCTTCAATTGAATTTTTATAATCGTACAACTAACACTTGCATGCTCACAAGCTATAACTGACCGTGTGTTTAAATGTGTGTATCTCAGATGACTAGAGATCTAGTAGGTATGTTGGACCCAAGTAGGTTTGCATTTTCAAACGTTCGAGGAGTTAACTACCTTTCCTAGAGGTAGTTAAATTTTGGGGATTGTATGTATATACTTCGGATATTATGTAGTTTAATCAGGGATTTCGATGACTTAATATGTAAATTAAAGTTTTAAATTATCGAGGTTTTCACGTCTATATATTGGGAATAATTAGGTATTATCATATTATAATTTTGTTGACGTGTTATTTATGTGGCATTGGGAAGTAGTTCGAGGGTGTTACACAAAGGCTGGAGAAATTGAAGATTAAGAGAGAAAGAGAAAGAAGAAAGAAGAGAAAGGTCCATTTGCAACAACCCATGCTGAAACAGAAGGCTATGTGTTTAGACTCAAGCTAGTTGTAGATGAAGTATGATATTTGGTCATCAGTTGATCATGATTATCGTTGTTTGGTTCCCAACAAAAATAGTTCATCAGTTTTACTTTATTTTGTTGTATACTATGTAGTGCGCTTTGTATAATTAGTTGTTTCTTTATATATTAATTGATCATTTACTTTACTCTAATGGTTGTAAATTTACAGTTGTTGGTACAACCTGTGTGACGATAGCAGTCTAAGTGTATTAGCATTTTGGTTCAAGTAATATTGCAAAGATCTGGGATATTTGATATATGTGGTTATATATGTTTGATAGTTATTGATTGTATGTTTGAAATTGATGTAATGTGTTACAAAAAGTTCAAAATCCAAAGATTAATTCAAATATAAGTCAATTAATATAATCAAATACTAGTTGAACATGAGAAATTCGAATTTAATGACAAATTCGAATTTAACATGGAGGTAAATTCGATTGAATCCTATGAGGCAGATTCGAGATTGTCAAGTGGACAAACTCGAATGAGCCTTGGGCCAGATTCGAGTTTGGCCCAGGACAAACTCGAATGAGACTCTATAATTAGGGATTAACTCGAATCATTAAGAGACTTTTAGAGAGATTAAGCAATAGGGCGATTTCGAGTTTATCAGTAGTATTTGTGTTATTTCGGAGAGAATCATCTCGTAGGTGCGTTCGTCGTCGTCCGTACAGCATTGTGATAGTCTCCGTGTTCCGTGTGAGAGTTGTATCCGTCAATCCGTTAACGAGGATTCCGCACTCGTTGACGGTGTCGCGTCTAGATAGATCTGTAGAGTGCAAGACCTTACAAGTGGTATCAGAGCCTAAGGGGTGTTCTTCGTGTTCATCCTAGGTTTCTTGACGCTTTTGGACGGTTAATCTCACAAGTCTTTGAATTTTTCGAGCTTATCAAATTGGAATCCGGGAAATACTTAGTTGCTTTTCACACTTTTGATCGAAATCAATATTTTTACTTGTAAAAATATTGGTTTAATCTGAAAAACGTTAAAAACTCGAGGTATTAGCCGTTTCTCGAATTTGCGGCGCTCGAATCTGTTAGGAGTCATTAGGGTTTTGCTTATTTTCGAGTCTGCCAAATATACGCTCCTTTCGAGTTTGATTCAGAGTGCTTTCGAGTTTAGAGTTTTCGAGTTTGCTTCGAGTTTGGACTAGTGTCGAATAAGGGCTTTGAGTTTGACTGAGGTTCGACTTTGACAGTGTTTCGAGTTTTCTTGGACATTCGAATTTGGAGACTTTTCGAATTTGTCACACATTTCGACTTTAATTGGATTACTGAACTTAATTCGAATTTAATCCCAAATAGGTTTAAACTTAATTATATTCGAATTTACCTAAATTCTAAAGAATTACTTTAAATTAATTTCGAATTAAACTAATTAAGTTAAACTTCAATTACCTTTGAAACAATGACAAATCTGCAACGGTTTCTGGAAATGGATCATGAGGTCGGAAAAGCTAATACTCCGCCTAAGCTGATGAAGCTTGAAGACTATTACTGGTGGAAAGATCGGTTTGCCGACTTTGTGCGATTCAATGACATGCGCATGTGGATATGTATCGACGAGGGATACGTTCCACCGACTGCTGAGATAGAAGGACGCCAAAAGGTTGTCACGTATTCTAAAGTGAAGGACGATGACAAAAAGCTGTTTGAAGCTGAGAACCGCGCATATGCTATCATACGAATGGCGTTACCTCTAGACATATTGCACACTTTCCGCAATCAAAAGACATCGAAGGACTTTGGGAGACGTTGGAAAAGAGGTGTGAGGGTAACCCGAGGGTTCGGAGGAAGCGTATGGAGTTGCTTAAGCAGCAATTTGCGATCTTCAAGGCTTTGAAGGATGAAAAGATGGACGACACCATCACACGTTTTTATCATCTGCTGACAGAGCTAGAAAGTCATGACATTGAGTATAGCGACACAGAAAAGAATAATAAGCTTCTTGATGCTTTACCAGCCAAATGGGCGATGTACGTGGCCATGATTAAGCTTGATGAAGATAAGTACTATACTCAATCTCTGGAGGATGTGGTGGGAACGCTGAGGGCGTATCATTTCGAGTTACTGAAGGCAGAAACGGATTATGAATAAGTCCAAAATCCAGCCATGTATTTTGGAAAATCAAAACCTTTAGTAGTAGCGGACATGAAGACAGCTACAGCATTTTTCACGGGAGAAACGGCGTCACCAGCTGAGCTAGAAGACGCACAGAATAGAGCTTTCTTTGGTTTTGGTAGACCGGAAGAACAACAACATCAGGCTACACCGGCATCAACATCTCAGGGCTACTCTAAGATGCCCATGAGTGCTAAATCGGCCGAAGAGCATTTAAATTTAATGGCTTCATTCGTGGCCGCATATGGAAATTATGTCCAGGGTAAAATAAGCGATCCTGCTCTCTGGGATGAAGATTACGATCAGGTAGATCCTGATGACCTTGAGGAGATGGATCTCAAATGGCAACTGGCCATGGTAACCCAACGGGTTAAGCGATTCATCAAACGCACAGGAAGAAATTTGAGTATGAATAACAAAGGGATTGGAGTTGATAATTCCAAGGTCAAATGCTACAACTGTCAAGGCTTAGGACACTTTGCTAGAGAGTGTCAGAGACCGAAGGTAGAAAATTACCAAGGGCAGAATCAGTCTCATGGACAGTATCAGAACCAATCTCAACAGAGATATCTTCTGAGCACATCATCCAGTCAAGCAAACATAGCTGGTCTGTTATCTAATGTCACATCAGACAGACAGCTGGATGGGACTTACGACTGGAGCACTCATCCAGAATCTAACGCTAGAGCCTTTATGGCTGAAGTAACCGAGAGTGGATGTGCAGAAACAGAGCAGAATACAGGGGACAGCAGACAACATGACTGCAGTCCGATGTGGGTGGAGAAGTCGGATGATCAGACGATTTTGGAGTTTGTCGCTCAAATGGCCAACATTGAATCACATCATACAGAGGTAAGTCTGAATTTCTCTCTTTTCCAGAAATTATGTGTTTTATGTGCTACTTCTAACGATAGGTTAAACTTAGTACTAGAATCGCATAAAAATATATCTGCTCAAAATGAATCACTAAAATCAGATAATGCTAGCCTGATTGATATTAAGCAAGATCTTAGGGATAAGTTTAAGGCTGATGCACAAGATGTTATAGTTCTAAAAGACAAGCTGAGTAAGAAGTGTGTTAGATTAGAACTGATGTATGAGCATGTAGAGGCTTTGGCCAAAGATCTTAAGATCAAAGAAGTAGAGCTAGCTGAATCTAAGGTGAAGGTAGCTGAAGCCAATAGTAAGCTAGAAAAGTTTAGGAACTCAAGTCTGAACCTAGGGAAAGTTTTAGATGCTCAACGCCGATCTAAAAAGCCTGTAGGTCTAGGATTTCTTGAGATTCCTCCACCTTTTAATGACAACTATGTGCCTCAACCTCAGGAGAAAACTGAGAAATCAGTAGACTTAGAGGAAATACCTGAACCAGTGTCTGAGCCTGTAAAGGATAACACACCTAAGGTGACTGATACAAATGTCAAGATTAAGAAAGTCAAATTTGTGTCTTCCTCTAGTGAAACACCTGTAGGAAAACATAAAATTGATTTTAATGATCAGGATGATGAACCAGTCACTATAGATGCTCAAAAAGAACCAGACACTAGTGACACACTCAAGTCAAAGGGCTCACACAAGAAGTCTATTGACAAGATGTCATGCTTTAGATGTCACGAGAGGGGGCATGTTACTTCTAACTGTCCGCATAGGAAAGTTGACACTACACCTAAGACAGGGAAGCCAGAACAAGCTAAGCCTTCAACAAGTGTGGCAAGCACCAGTAGTTCTCAGAGTACTGAGAAAACTGTGCAGGCTACACCAAAACAGGCTGTGAAACAAATACTGGTGAAAAGTGGACCAAAAGAAGTGATTAGGACTAATTCACCGAATCGAGTCGTTAATCAATCTAGGTCTGGACCACAACAACAATATAGGAGCACAACACCTAGCAGAGCATACACTCCGGTTAGGTTACACACTCCTGTTAGATATCACACACCGGGTAGAGCTCAGGGATATCAATCTGAAATGCAATATAATCGTAATTATTCAAGAGCTCCACAGCAAGTGCCTACTCAAAGGCAAAGAGTGAACTTAACTCACTCGACACCACAACAAACTCCAGTTCAAAGACCCAAGTCACCTGAATGGAGAGATGGGTATTTGAAAGAGTTTAAGTATGTGAACGAGAATGGTATAACCAAGTCAGTTATGGCTTGGGTTCCCCGTGATAACTAACCTATTTTCTTTCATGTGCAGGAGATAACCACAGGTCTAAACAACAAATGGTTCATCGACAGTGGGTGCTCCAGGCATATGACAGGGGAAAGAAGTCTACTTAAAGACTTCAAGGGTGGGAATCGGGGATTTGTATCATTCACGGGCAATAAGGGAGGAACCATCACGGGTACTGGAGAAGTCACTAATGGGACGATTACATTGTTTATCACGTTGATAAACTGGTTCATAATCTCATTAGTGTATCTCAAATCTGTGACAAGAAGAATTCAGTGCTGTTCACTGATAGTGAGGCGTTGGTGCTAAAACCGGGGTTCAAGATACCTGAAGAGTGGATATTGATGAGGGATCCAAGGTAGAACGACTTGTATATGCTTGACATGAACAAGCCTGAATCTTCAATGGGTCCAATCTGTTTGTTATCCAAAGCTTCGGAGACTGAGTCGGTTCTATGGCACAGACGAATGGCACACTTGCACCTGAGAAAGATGAATTATATTACGAAAAATGGGTTGGTGCAAGGTGTGCCTATGAAGAGTTTTCAGTTCGAGGATAAGTGTCTACCATGCAAGAAGGACAAACAACATAAGAAGGCACACAAGTCCAAGACTCAGAACTCCATCTTAACCACATTCGATTTGTTACATATGGACCTCTTCGGACCAATCAACAAAAGGAGTATAGGTGGTAGTTGGTATTGTTTAGTTATCACTGACGATTACTCACGATTTTCTTGGGTTTTCTTTCTAGGTACAAAGGACGAGACGGCATCCAAGCTCATCGGGTTCTTAGACCAAGTGGAAAATTCCTATGGAACAAGGGTTAAAAGGCTTCATAGTGATAATGGAACTGAATTTAAAAACACTGTAATTGGTGTATATTGCCTATCAAAGGGCATAGTGCATCAATTTAGTGCACGCTATGAGCCACAACAAAATGGGGTGGCCGAACGAAAGAACAGGACATTGATTGAGGGTGCTAGGACTATGCTTTCGGATTCAAAGCTTCCTACCATGTTTTGGGGGGAGGCAGTGAATACCACATGTCATATTTTAAACCGGGTCCTAACTGTAAAATCTTTGAACAAAACCTGTTATGAAATTTTAAGTAAACGGCAACCTAATTTAACTGGCTTCGAACCGTTTGGGGTACCATGTACTTTATTGCGAACAAAACATCAACCTAAGTTTGGTGAAAAGGCTGACGAAGGATACTTCCTAGGTTATGTGTCGAACTCACCAAACAAACGGGTTTTTAACAAAACAAATGGTACAGTAGAGATTGTGTATAACATTGAAGTCACAAGTTATACACATGAACCCCAAACAGGTCCGGAATGGATATTTGACTATGATAAATTGTTTGAGTCATTTAACATTCCTTTGGATGAAAATGCAAGTACCATCGAAAAGGACAAGGCAACGTTGAATCTGAATGACGAAGGTCAAACCTTTCCGAGGACTACATTTCAATCCTCATCCGAGCCTACTTCGACTGAAGATGGATCTCCAGAAGTCACTGATTCAGAAGCACCTTCAATTGAGAATCAAACTCAGACAACAAATTCCAACTCTGAGGAAACTGTCCACGAGGAGGAAAATGTGGAATCTGAGGTTGTTCCCCATTAGGTGAAATAGGATCAAATTTAGGAGATAATCTGAGAGTTGACGAGATAGAGACATCTAGGATCAACAAGAAACATCCTATAGAAAGCATCATAGGAAATCCTAATGAAGGTGTGAGGAGTAGGAGTAGTTTAAATAACAACACTGTGTTGTTGTCGATGATAAATGACTCCGAGGCCTTTCATACCTGCCTCTATTCTTATTTCATCTCGCAAGTAGAGCTGAAAAATGTGCAAATGGCACTAAAGGATAACTCCTGGGTTGAAGCGAATCAGGAAGAACTCTCTCAATTTAAGAAGCTAGAAGTGTGGGAGTTAGTTCCATAACCTCGAGGGGAAATTGTCATAGGAACCAAATGGGTTTTTAAGTGCAAAAGAGACGATCGGGGTATAGTCACTCGCAACAAAGCTAGGTTAGTTGTAAACGGTTTCAACCAAGAGGAGGGAATCGATTACAATGAGGTGTTTGCACCAGTAGCAAGGCTGGAAGCAATTCGTTTGTTTCTGGCTTTTGCTTCCTTCAAGGGCTTTAAGGTATATCAGCTAGATGTTAAGAGTGATTTCCTTTATGGGAAAGTGAAGGAATTGGTGTATGTAGAACAACCGCCCGGGTTTACAGATCCGAAATATCCAGACAGAGTATATCGATTAGATAAAGCTCTGTATGGATTGCATCAAGCACTGAGGGCGTGGTACGAGACTCTGTCCAATCATCTGTTAGAAAATGGGTTTGAAAAAGGTAGGATAGATAGTACGTTATTCGTAAAGGGAAAGGGAGATCACTTCATCTTGGTACAAGTGTACATCGATGATATCATCTTTGGATCATCAGACGAGCAAATGTGCAAGGATTTTGAGAAGGTGATGAAGTCAAAATTCGAGATGAGTGCGATGGGTGAGTTGAATTTCTTTTTGGGTTTGCAAGTTGACCAGAAGAAGGAAGGGATGTTTATCCATCAGACGAAGTATGTCTACGACATATTAGAACGCTTCAGGATGGAAGGGACGAAACTGACAGCTCATTTCAGCACGCCGATTCAAGTGAATCACAATCTCGGACCAGGTACAGAAACTGATACCGATGTGGATCCGACATTATATCGGGCCATGATTGGATCACTTATGTATTTAACTGCTTCAAGACCTGACATTATGTTTGCTGTGTGTATTTGTGCTAGGTTTCAAGCTAATCCGAAAGAGATGCACATGAAAGCTGTGAAGCAGATTCTACGATACCTCAAGTCGAAACCGAAGCTGCGACTTTGGTATCACGCGGAGGGAGATCTAGAATTGGAGGCGTTCACGGATTCAGACTACGGAGGATGCAGCTTGACGCGCAAGTCAACAACTGGAGGTTGTCAATTCCTAGGAGGGAGACTCGTTTCCTGGCAATGCAAGAAACAGACGTCGGAAGCTGTGTCAACGTGCGAGGCCGAGTATGTTGCTGCTGGTAGTTGTTGTTCACAGGTTCTGTGGATACAACAATAATTGCGGGATTACGGTTTGGCTTACACTCAAACTCCTATTAGGATAGATAACCAATCTACAATTTCCATAACAAATAATCCAGTTAAACACAATAAAACAAAGCACATAGACATAAGACATCATTTTATACGTGATTGTGCTGAAAAGAATTTAATCAAACTGGTAAAAGTGGCAACAGATGATAATAATGCTGACTTATTTACCAAAGCCTTTGATAAATCACGGTTGGAGTATTTGATTCAACTGAATGGAATGCGTAACCCAGAGTGAATTGACCTTAGTAGAATTTTTATTTTCTTTTATAGCTGTAGTGTTTCTTTCTGTTTATAGTAAGTTTAGTAAATTAGGAAAGTTTCTATTTTTAGTAAGTTAGTAGGTTATGGTATTTTATTTCTATTACTTATGAAAAACGAAAGAAAAAAGAGAGAAAATCATAAAAAAATTATAAAAAAAAAGAAGAGAATAATAGAAAAGGAGTTAAGTCTTAGATGCATAGGTTCAAAGTGACGAAAATTAGCACAGTCGTTACAAACTCTAAGTGTTTAGGCTTTCACACATAATGCAACTTAAATCCTAAGTGTTGTAGATTATCTAGTTTGATATGTTGGTAGGCATAATACATATAGGGAATCTCAAGGCTAATGAAATACTCAAGAAAAAGTCAAACGTGTCACTAACTTAGATGTACGACCAATCGGTCTTAATTTTTATGTACGAGACATACAAACTTTGACTATAAATGAGGTATGCAAACTTTCTGGGGATGTATAGCACCATCAAATACATCTTAAAATGGCAAGCATAGAAAAATCATACAGAATTGAGAGTCAAATACATGTAACTCTGTTGTACGTAAGTACAGACCTGTTGCCTCTGTTTTGATTCGGGTTAGCAAGATAAGTCGCTTTGTTGTACGTCGTTGCAGACCTGTCACCGCTGTCTTGCTAGCTTTAAAATAAACCTTAAGACAAACTAAGACACTTTGTTGTATGTAAATACAGACCTGTGTCCGATGTTTGCCTTTTAAAAAAAGTTTGCAAATACCAAAAAGTTAGAGTCATTGTCTGTATGCCTTGATCATAAAAGTATGTCTATGTCTGAGTCACGTAAGATAATTTCATGATAAATAAAAAAGGTCAAGGGATTTTCCAAAGTGTAGCATGTTTAAAGGGAATATAATACCAACAATCGGCTAGAAATGTATGTCACGCCAAACAATCAAAGGGATCAAAAATTTCTAAGTGTGAAAGTTTAAATACTGAAAGTGTGTACGTGACACCGCTATCTGATTGAACCTTTCTTTGACTATACTCATCAAAAAATATTCTGTTAAGTTTTAGTATAGGTGGTAAATTTTAAATAAAGTAGATTAGTCTAAAGTTTAATGTTTTGTTGTTCAAAATTTTAACTTTAATTTCATTTTATTTTTATTTTTGGTTTATTTTATTTTATTTTATTTTTACTTAGGAAAAAGGTCAAAAATTACCGAGGGTGCATTCCTAGTTGAATAAAATAAACATTGCATGAAAATCTTGTGCTTAGGGTAAAAGATTTGGCATAGTTTATTCCGTTCCATGAAAAGGTTGAAAAAGTTGAATTTATCTCAAATATTTTCGAAATTTTCAAAGGGTTCAGATTGAATTCGAGTTTGAGCCAAATTCGAATATGGTAGGGCCTCGAATCTGTTAGTAGATTCGAGAATGGAAACAAACTCGAATGTTGTTGGTATAAATAGGTCAACAGTGATGGTCATTAACTCACCACCTTTCGAATCTATACCTTCGAGTTTGTCTGAGCGATTTCGAATCTATTCTCGAGTTTGCGGTTTTCAAGATACTTGCTATTTGTCGAGTTTCCGTTCGTTTGGGTTCGATACTACTAGTAGATCTAGGTATAATCAAGTGTATTATACAAGATTTAGGTAATTTTATACTCAATTTAGGCCAAAATCATTGGATTTTGAAGTTTTGTTGGTAGAATGTTTGTTTTTCAAAATTACAAACTTTAAACCGGTGAAAAGTCAAATTAACTACAAATATCATTGATTAGAACCTAGTAGGACTAATAGATGTGATTTTCTAAGTCTAATAAGGTTAAAATCCTGGATTTTTGTGATGACAATGGCCGACTCTTCGAGTTTGTTCTTGACCTGTTTCGAGTTTGTCACTAAACTCGAAAATGTCCATAAACTCGAATGAGAGTTCATTCGAATCTGTTTTTCGAATTAGATAATTTATTTGAATTATTTAATTAAAATTTTAATTAAACTTGTAGAAATTCATAAGTGTTGGATTTTGTCCTTATACAAGTTTAAAATAAAACAAATTTGAATTTAAACAAGTTTATTTATTTTTAATAATTCTAATATTGTATTTGCTATATTGTGCAGAAATGGCGGATAGAATTTTCGTTCCAAAGCATAATATGGTCATTTCTCCTGACCATGCTATTCCTGAGGCGCAAGCCTTCCGCCAGATGGTGGATTTCTTGGTGGGATCCAGAATCTCGTATGCGCTGTCTCACAATATCCAGATCGTCATTCCTTACGTACGTCAGTTCTATGATCATCTGCAAGTGGATTGTACTGTCACTCCGACAGTTTTGAGGACAAGGATTGCTGGGAATCCTTTGGTATTTTCAGCAGACATGCTCCGCCAAGTGCTTAAGCTAGGCACTCAAGAGCAAGAGAACGGCCCGATAGATTTCCCATTAGCCATTAGGCAAGCAGCTTTTGTGAGAATGGGATATAGTCTGGACGTCACAAAGTCATCGTATATGAAAAGTGGGCTTATTAGTCAATGGAGATATCTAGCTCATGTCTTCATGGTTTGTTTTGCGGCAAAGAAGGCCGGTTTTGACTACATTGTTTCAAAGATCCAGTCTGGGATGATCGCATTAGTCTACAATAAGAAGTTCAGCTTCTCAGAGATGTTCTTTACTGAGTTTGCTCAACAAATCACAGCTCCAGACCAACAAAGATTTCTACTTATCCACGCTTCGTGATGATGCTCATCAGGCACTTCTTGCCAAATCTGCCACAGCTTAATGATATCCAGAGCGTTGCGGTCATCGACAAAAGAATATTTGCTGATTGTTCAGCTCATCGAGGAAGGTGGGCTATCCCAGTGGAGGCACCATTGTTTGGTGCTGTAGTAGATCCTAATTTTGTAGTCCCTGAAGATGCCAACAGGGCAGGAGAGGTGCACGTTCAACAGCAACCGCCACAGCAACAACCACGCCCTCAACAACAGAGAAGAAGACAAAGGCCTTCCGCGAGACAAATTCAAGCAGATAGGCCGTCTACAAGTCAACCTCAAGAGCCGGAAGAGGCTGGACCTTCAAGTGCACCATCTGAATCTAATCAAAAATTTCAAACGTTGCAAGAAATTTGGGCAGCCGGTCCACATGCAAATGAGGAGATTACAGCTGAGCTTGTACGAGACGTTTTGGAACCACCCGAAGGAGAATTTGACGTTCTCAGGGAAATCGATGAGTATCAACCAGAGCCTCAAGACGAAGCCATTTCAACCTCTGAGTCTGAAGAAACGGAAGAGATTGAGGTTGAGGCTCCAGAGACTGTAACCGAAGATTCATCCTTCCAAATAAGGACATATGGCTCACGTTTAGTTGTGACTGAGGAAGAAGGTAGGAGGAGAAGAGCTTCAGAAGAGTCAGATGACTCAGATTATGAAGAAGAGGAAGAAGTAGCACCTTTGGTACATAGGCAAAGGGCCAAACGCCATAGGTTCATGCAGGGAGCTCACTCGGCCTCTGCTTCTCAGCCAGAAATACCTCAACCTCCACCTGTTCAAACGACCATTCCACCACCACCACCACCTGTTGAACCATACATTCCCTCGCCAATCATTCCAACTCCCATATAATCCATACCATCCACTTCATCCACGTTCACGGAAAATCAACGGTATTCTGCGCTGAAAAGCAAAGTCGACTTCCAGCAAGTCCAAATCTTTGGTCTGACTACAGCTCTTGGTGAAATTCAAGCTTATAATGCAAAAATAGACAACGAGAATGCTGAATTGAAGAAAGTTGTGGGCAATATTGAGGAAGAAAACTTAAAGCTCAAAACCTTTGTTTCCGATCCGTCGGCCGAGATACGATCAATGCGCTCCCTTATTGAGCAATTGTTGAAAAACCTAAAGGCTCAGGGGGAGACAAGTTGCCGGGATCAGGAAGAGCTGCCTAGGGATGGAGATGATGACGGAAATGATCCCAGTGCACAAAGAGATAATGAGCCAGTAGATTTTTCTGCTGCTCAACATGCTGAGATTCAGGGGGAGCCGGGACAGACAGGAGCTACAGGAGGTGAGGCTAGTTCCTCAAAAGTCACAGAGTCTGAGATACATGAAATGATTGAAGTGTTAATGGATATCGATGAAGACCCTTTAGACTTTGGTTTTGATTATGAGGACAAAATGGAAGAGTTAGAAGAAGGAGAATTTGTGCCTGAAGACGTAACCGATTGGAAATCTGATGACGAGGTTTATGTTGATGAAGATGACGAAGCAAATGAAGTCATTGTTCAACAGAACCTTATCACAGATACATATGTGACAGAAGGAAATAATGTGATTAACATAGAAGTAGTCAATGCTGCTTTAAATGTTGATTCATCAAGTGAAGAGCCTGCCAGAGAGCTTACGAACGAAGAAAAAAGAAAATTATGGTTCAGAGCAGCGCAAAAGAAGTTGGAGTTGAAAAAGAAGATGCGTGTGCCGGGTGCTGGAGATCTATCGGGAAATATTTTGAGCTGGTTCTTTGATCGAGAATTGCAGCTATTCATTATCAAACGAAAAGATGGTCTCCAGTATCTCAGAAGAACTCTGAAAGTCTTCAATTCCTTGCCAAAGATTGAAATAAAAGCGTTAGCATGGAAGGAGCTTATCAACATCGGCAACGACCCTTTTGCTGAACTAATCGCGAAGATTATCAGAAAAGAAGGGAGGTCTAGGAAGTTCGAGCGGCTCAATCCAAGGGTAGGGAAACGAGTAATGGACAATACTTGAATTGACCCTCTAACTGGTCGTCCGTGGATGAAAATTAAATACAAACCAGTTAGATGTCTGAAGAAGGTTCCTCTCAAGCCAATGCCACAGGACGTCATGAAGAATCTCAATTGGTGGTATGTGGAAAGTGAGACAGGAGAAGCTGTGATGGAGGACTTCGAAGAAAAAGTGATTCTTAGAGTCTACGATCCCCTTCACCTAGTGAACCTTTCTAAAGATGACCTGCAAGTGCTTCACGCTCATAAAATCTCAAGCGACGCACATATGGAAGGTGAGGCTAGAAAATACGAAAATGTAGTTAAAGTATGTATTGAGCAAGGTTTGTATGCTGGCAGCAGTTTAAATAAACAAAGTTCTTAAGCAAAATGTAAATAATTAGAAGCTATCGTCAAGGGGGAGTCTGTTGGTACACCCTGTGTGACGATAGCAGTCTAAGTGTATTAGCATTTTGGTTCAAGTAATATTGCAAAGATCTGGGATATTTGATATATGTGGTTATATATGTTTGATAGTTATTGATTGTATGTTTGAACTTGATGTAATGTGTTACAAGAAGTTCAAACATAGAATCCAAAGATTAATTCAAATATAAGTTAATTCATATAATCAAATACAAGTTGAACATGAGAAATTCGAATTTAATGACAAACTCGAATTTAACATGGAGGTAAATTCGAATGAATCCTATGAGGCAGATTCGAGATTGTCAAGGGGACAAACTCGAATGGGCCTTGGGCCTGATTCGAGTTTGGCCCAGGACGAACTCGAATGAGCCTCTATAATTAGGGATTAACTCGAATCATTAAGTGACTTTTGCAGAATTCAATAGAGATTAAGCAAAAGGGCGATTTCGAGTTTATCAGTAATATTTGTGTTATTTCGGAGAGAATCATCTCGTAGGTGCGTTCGTCGTCGTCCGTACAGCGTTGTGATAGTCTCCGTGTTCCGTGTGAGAGTTGTATCCGTCAATCCGTTAACGAGGATTCCGCACTCGTTGACGGTGTCGCGTCTAGATAGATCTGTAGAGTGCAAGACCTTACAACAGTGTCTCTTGTAGTGTAAATATCAAAGCTGATGTTCTCAGCGTTTGCCTTTGTATTGAAAATAGAGGAAGATTGTTAGGCACAAAAGACCTCAATAAAACCTAATCTATACAAGAGGAAATCATCAATCTAACCTATTTGATACACTTAGGAAAAGAATGGTAGGTTTTTTAATGCCTCAATCTTTCTTTTGATGATTTGCAATATTAGTTTAACTCTACTAAGCACTATCACATTAATTCTAAATTGGCAAAACGTCAAAAGCATCCACATTAGTTGAATACGTTTGACAGTTTATGTCTGAGCCGTTTATGTCTATTGGACGTTTGACACACTTAAATGATCTATTCTTTGTGAACAAAACCTATTCTTTGTAAATAGGTTAAACACCTATTGGAATGTATTTCCAAGTCCTCATTTAATGTTTTGAACTTTACGATCCGCCTGGAGAGTTAACACAAAGTGGAAAAGTAGAACGGTTAAAGTCTACCAAAGTTGTTCTGTTACATGAAGACAAAGGAACTATTTGAAAAGGGTGACATGCCTTTTCTTATAATAAAATGGCCTTATAAGAAGTTTAAAGTTGATAAGCTGACTTGCTTCTTTAGGACAAGTTCAAGACAATAGAAAACAAAAGAAGACAAAGAATTATGTAGAACAATACAAAGATGCTTTTTACAGATATGTCCTTTTGCAGAAACGTTGGTTTGTCTATTTGTGAGATATTCCCGTCTCTCACTATCTAATAAAGATGTTTTACTAGGATCCATCTGAGATACCATATAAAGAAAGTTCCAAGAAGAGAGAAAGTGCGCACAAGAAGGAAAACATACGTGAATTAATGCATGCGTGTATAAGTTTAACTTGAAAGATTGAAAGTAAGGTGTGTCCAAGCTGTTCTTTGTGAGCCAGTTCTCAAAGTTGTTCATTATTCCCAAAACTGTTCATGTAAGTCTTGTAACTAAAATACTTATTGTGTTGTGAAGTGAGTGAATCTTAGTGAGTCAATCATGGTAACTAGTCAGAGTGTGTCTGATATTAGTAGAAGTTATTGTTCATTCTGTCATCTCAGTATGGATCTTTTTGCATTCAAACTTGTTTATAAAGTTAACATACTTGTCAGTATAAACATACAAACATTGAAAAAATTTGTGTGATTTTAGTTAAGCGATATTTGTAACAACCCGAACTTAGTTTAGCATTAATTAGCTAGCTTACGTAATTTTGTTCGTAAACTAGAAATATAATTTGTGTTAAACTTATAAACTATTGTTATTAAGGCTATAAGTGTGTTTATATGAGATATAAGTGAAAGGTGCAAAATGTCATTTACCCAAACTTTTAACAAGTGAACACGTATCAAAGGATCAATATTCATCAAATCCCACAATCTGGTTAATTCTATTGTCAAAAATAATCACTAAAACTTCTACACAAATTCTTGGTGGATTTGGATGATTCAAGTTGCAAGTTGCTAGATTGTCATCAAACAACAATTTCATAGCAAGAAAACAAGGTAATATCAACTTTAAAGCATCTTTTAATGTGTGTTCATGAAAATACGTTTTCATGGAAAGCATATGAATTTCAAATTTCATTCAATCTTCAAATTAACAATCAAAACATGTTTTAATCATCAAATTAAGTTCATGCATGTCTTCATCATTTGTTTAATTCTTAATTCATGTCAAAAATACAGAAGGGAAATAAGATTGTGTTTATAAGGCAGACTTACAATTTGCCTCATGTTGTTGTTGTTATTCGAGAATTAGGATGTAAGACCCCGAGACTTACGTGTCTTGGGGTAGGGTGCCAAAATGGATTTGCCTTGGCTTGTCACTTGTGTGCTTGATCATTTAAGCATTAATTCAACCATCATCCTTCATGTTCCTGCAATAAAAGAGTAGATATATAAATATGTGTGCAGTGTGTTTCAGTCCAATGGTGAGACCCCAAGACTTGCGAGTCTTATGGGTACAGTAACAACAACACTAATATATATGTGTGTGTATTATAAATGTCCTAAAAAATGTGCATGTAGAGTGTGTGTGCATGTGTGCGTGTGGATATATACGAAGTGCGTTTGTGTGCATAGTTAGACCTTGAGATTTATTCTCTGGGTGAGTCATGAAATTAAAAACACTAGCCGCAACCATAGTATTGAAGTATATGTGTAGCATGTAAGTACATATAAGTGTGAGTGTGTGTGTGCTGCGTTGTGTGCTTGACCTACATATTCAACCTTGGGGAGACCATGTTGTGAAACTAAAAATAGATACAACAGCAGCATAACTATTATGTGTGTGTCTTTTATTTCCAAAAACAAAAAAAACTAGCATCACATATGTTATATGTGTGTGTGTTTCATGTCCACAAAAGCTAGAATAGAGTATTTCGTGTGTGTGTGTGTGATCATGGTATTAACAGAAAGTACACGGCAACAACATAATTAACGAGTGAATGTGTGTCTAGAATTAAGACCTCGATACCTAATCTCATGGTGTGGTCTGGTGTGGTGATGAAAAGAGGAGATTGTAGCCTTAGATAATGGCCCTAGACCAATCTTCACTCGGCCTTTGATCTTGTTTCATTAGGACCCAAAATTTATGCATGTGTGTGTGTTTAGATGGTTCTATTAGTCATACTAAGTTCTTAAGTTAGAATCATTCATCACTTATCATGGTTTCATATGTTAGTTTAAAGGTCATCAATACAAAGTCATTACGTGTGTTAAAGTATAAGGATGATTTATCAATGTGTGGGTTCATGTTATATATCAATTCAAGTCTAATAATAGTATTCATATGTAAGTCCTTTGTGTTATAAGTATGATACACTTCTTATAACGTCACTCAATAAAGTCTAAGACCATGCATCAATATATGTGAGTTTCATCATGTGTTTATGTCCAAGTATAACAATGATCACATGTATGACTATTATGTCCATCAATGCAATATACTTATGACATAAAAAGAAAAATTAACATATAAGTCATTTACATAAGGTACAGAATGTCATCAACAACAACAAAATTATGCAAGTCAACTATATAGTGTCATTACTGTCCATCAAGCTCATGTATATATGAATCTCATATAATGAAGGGTCTATCTAAAGCTAACTTTCTAATAAAGTCAAAATCTTATAAAGTGAGTAAAATCTGTAAAGATATTGTCAAAGTCCAGTCAGAGCTACATAAAGTGAATAATGTGCATAAAGTAAAGTCAAAGTCCAGAAACTCCGAGTATAAAGTTATCAAAAGCCTGAAATAACTCAAGATGTAGAACAATCCAATTGTGAAAAACAAAGTCAACGTCATAGATATAACAGTAAACCTATGAGTTGTAGATTTATCTATATACATGTTTGTCCTTCTGTTGGGTACAATTTATAATAGAGTTAAAAACAATTTATATTGTATAAAGTTCAGGGGTTATTTTGTACATACTCAATAGTTATAAGTTGAGTATAAATAGAGTAGAATAGATTAGTTGACTACAGATGGGCAGAATAGATACGCATAGAAAAGAAGAGGAGAGAGAAGGAGTGCTTATCAAGATATCAAGAACTTCATTTTAAAATTTTATTTCTCTCTTAATTATACAATAGTTTGTGTATGTGATTGTTGTTCATAATTGTTGTTTGATGTTAATGAATTGCTGAAATACAAGAATCACAATTGGTATCAGATCCTAATGTGGCTGATTTTGAGTGAATTTAAAATCTGAAATTTGAAATATTGAAGAACATTGTTATATTTTTTTGGTTCGAAAATCAGAAAAATCAAAATGGTTTTTGATTCTGTGGATGAAATGAATTGAAAATTGGATCGAAGGTGAGGATTTAAAGGCGATTTACATATTGTTGTTCAAGCTTTATTTGACTGTCCTTATAAATATTCAAGATAGAATGTGACATGTGCCACCATGGTAAGGTGTTTCCCTACGGATCATGATAGTATTTTGATATAGTCCATCACATATATTGTTACAATTGTCATTACTTATTCTTATGTCATGTTTCTGCTATCATTTCCTTGTTTAATTAAGATTTGTTTTAAGTACCTTCTTATTGGACTTATACGTCCATTTTTCAGTCTATCAGTTAAGTTTGGTTTAGTATTGACCTTGTCTATGTCACCTGTTCACATGAACTGGTGGTTGTCCACTCAGATGTCTACCTATGTTGTCACACTGATAGCTAGCCCAGTATATTATGGATAGCTTCCACTACAATGTGTGTGTGGGAATCCACATCATCCTGAGTATTAGTCTTATGTCTCACAAAGTCTGGCTGACGGTGACAACTTTGTCAAAGTCGCGCTTGTTCATACATATTCGGCTTTGTCAATATGGTATGTCAACTATTAAATCTATGATCTCACTACGCCAATGCTTACATTTGTTGTTAATCTCTTTACAGGAAAAAGTCAAGTTGGTCCAATTTCTTAGGATTAGCAAGTTCAATTTGAAGTCAATAGTCCAATACTCAAGCTATAATTTGGTACCAATATGAAGACGGTCATTGTGGTGGGTTAGGTGGAAGTATTGTAATGAACTGTGGTGATTGTATTACACTAGTGTCCTATACCATTTATAACTTTATTCTAAACTTTGTACTATAATATATTCTGCATGTTTAATTAAATCTATCTTAGTTTTTATTGCTCATGTATTGCAAGTTGGGACCTAGTCGTTAACAGTCTCCTGGAAAATTGGGTCTTACAGTACTCACCCCTCCCCCCCCCCCCCCCCCACTCTACATCCACTATTGAGATACTTGGGATATTATTTTGGGACCTGCATATCTAAAGAAAATTGTATTCCTTGAAGATTCCCTTTCATATTTGATCCGTTATCATAATTTTGACCATGCATTTCATCAATATCAAGATCAATATATTTCATTTGTTCTTTTGTAACATTATAAAGACCTTGACCAGTGGTATCATCAACATTCAAAAATCCTAAAAATGATTCCTGAATATTAACACATGGAGAGGAAACATTTTCATATCTTAATATTAATGACATTTGTTCTTGATGATTAGTATCAGGGGTACAATCAAATATCAAAGAAAAATATTTGTAGGTCCCAAAAGGTTTCCCTAGTATGTTGCTCTAAGCTGTAGAGGGGGTGAATACAGCTATTTAAAAATTCAACACAATTTCTCAATGTTTGTATGTATTATCAACAAGTGTTAATTACAAACAAGCTTGAACTGCGGAATGGTTCAAGCTGAGATGACAGATACAACAGATGTTCTACTAATCTAAAACACACTCAGACCAGTTACAATGAATACACTCACAAAGATGAACTCACTGTTTACAAGACAGACAGATAGACAGCTTGAACAAGAACAACTTGGACACACTTAACTGTTTTTTTCAGGCAGACTTTGCATACATGAAAACACACTTCTTTGCACGTTCTGAATGTCACACTTTTGGTTATCTCACATTCCTTAGAAGCTTCCTTCTATACTCTCACAGAGAATGCCAGTGAAACTTCCCCATTGGACGTAGAGATAGTGGAGTGTCTTTCCAAAAAGACAAAATTACTTTTCTGCACGTTATTGACAAAACAGTATTTGTCTCTATTTTGCAGAATCTTTGTCTTTTCCTTTTTGTCTCTGTAGCAGAAGGCTTTAACCAAAAGAGGAATGTCAACTTTAAACCTTTCATCTTATGGAATGGCCATTTTGATATAAGAAATGGTTTATCACCCATTTCAAATATCCACTTTGTCTTCATGTAACATAACAGCGTAGGCAGTCTTGGCAGTTTCTGGTTTTCACTTTGTCTTCGACTTTGTAAACTGATCTCTTGGTCCAAGACAATACATCAGGACATGGAAACACATTCCATAAAGTGTTTAGCCCGTTCACAAAGAACAGGTTTTGTTCACAAAGAACAGAACACTTAGAATTTGTCCAAACTACTCAACAGGCATGAGAAACGTAGACAGTTTATGTCCAGCCTGTTCAACAGAATAGAACAGCTTGGATAATCTGCCTTAGTTGCAACAAATGCAACATGGTAAGCAGCTTTGACTAATATTGCAAATTACTTATCAGGTTTCAATAAGATATTAATAGGCCTTAAATTATACCTTCAAGTGCATCAAACAGGTTTGATTAATAATCTCCCCCTAAGATGTATAACAGGTTTGACTGAGGCCTTTCTGTGCCTAACACTACTTCATGATCCCTCAGCTTGTCTTCAATTGCATTCAACACCCTCATGAAGTAACTTTGTTCTCTTTATTTCATAGGTTTTCTGACCTTCTTCCTTTCATGATCATCCAGTATCTTTCTCATCAATCGTGATAGATTTCTTAAGGTTCCAGATGAATATTTTTCTTAAGAATATCTTATGATTCAGATGACTTTCATAAATAACTCCCAACTCATGTTTTACAATGATTGAGTATTGTGGAAATATGTCAATCTATGCATGTTCTCCGTTTGGAAGAGTAAGATTTATTCTTCTCTGGTGTGTCTCCAAACTAAACTGATAGTCTTCGACAGTGGTTAGCACAAATTTTGTGTGCATGAAGTCAAAAATGGAAGTCATTGTTGTTCTCACCACCGTTGGCTTATGTTCCACATTGTTGTTCTCATCGTATAGATCTTCCACATCTTCTATCATCGGATTGTAATAATCAGCCTCATTGAATGTGTACATTTTTTTATCATATCATTGTACAATAATGACTGGACAGTAGAATACTTCTTCTAGTCATTCTGTATACACCTTTTCCAGTGAGGCGATTTTGAACCTTGAATACACAAATTTAGCAGGTCGCTTCTTTGTTCTCATCATGATTACATAGGCTCCTAGACGGATACGATGAGCATTTGTTATCTTGTATACCAACCTATCATCAATTACCATTACTTTACTTGAATAAATCATTCTAGGCAACTTATATTCAAGAATACATCCCTTCTGTATGCTTTCTCCCAGCTTATTTGTTCATCCAATATCTTCATTCTTTGTTGCCTTCTATCTCTTCTGTCGATAAGCTCGCACATTTCATTAAGTTCTTCACTATACAGATCTGCATAGCTTTTCTCTGAGATTTTCCTTCTCGATCATCTCCAACCAGAACATAATTTTCTAGAAATGTTTCCATTAAAGTCTCAGAGTTCACCAAATTTTTGGATTTTTCCTGAACTTCGGTCTACTTCCTTTCTTCTTCTAAAGTCTCAATTTAATACTCAGGAATTTCTGGATTCTGTATGTGTAGATCAAGGCTTGGAATTATTTTAGGTGTTGTCATTATAGGATGTTTAGGTGATGTAAACTAAATCTGTGGCTTAAAAGAAGCATCACCCAAAGTTTGTTAAACATCCACATGTTTTGGACTTAACGATAAATTTGTGTTGGGCTTTTCGGAGTACATGGGGATTCAGATGAAAGATTTGTTATTTTCTCTTTAAACATCTCAGATTCACTTCGATAATCAAGTAACTCTTCCTCATCCTCTTCCTCAATCATAACAACTTCCAGCACCTTTTCAAAATCAGTCTCCAGATTTTCAACCTGACTCTTCATCAATAAATTTAGTCCCAACATTCTCATCAGATGGAAATCCAACATCCAGTGGTGTGACACTAAAAGGTGACGATGTCACAACCAACTGGAGTTGTTCAGTTTCAGTACCAGCCTCATTGACTTCATCAACAGTTTTATCAGCAGTCTCCTAAATAGTTGTTCTTTCTCAATCCCAACATTACCAACAGTAGCAGAGGGCTTAGTCCTTTGTCTTTTCATCTCCCCCTCATGATGATCGTCAGAGTCATCATGATCATCATGCTACGCTTCAGTGACTGAGCCTTGCTGGTCTCTTCCAACACATCAACTCTCTCTTTTAATTTCGCCAGTTCAATTGTCACTTTACTCTTTTTTGGATCAACCTTTTTAATAGAACATCAACCTTTCCTTCTATTTTATCCGTTCTATTATTAAACACCATTTTATCAATAGCCTCAGTCTCAGTACTGCGTTTCAGCATTTCAATCAAATTAATGTCGTCTGATGTTTGCATCTTTGACGTAGAAATCATCTTTCCCAGCAGGAGGCTTTGCAAGTATTCAATTGACACGTAAGATTCTGGCCCAGGTCTCCGCCCTTGATGCCTGGGACGTGGCCGTTGCATTACAACCGGTTCTGTGCTTTTACCCTTCATCATCCTAATCATACTCTTCATTTGATCATTCAACATTGAGATTTTCTCATCGAATACCTAACCAATACGATCAGTACCATCCATCAAAACTCCTCACTCACGCACTTGGGTAACGTGTAGCTAACCACCCACCTAGATTACTTGTTAACAACTCTACGGACAAACCAACAGGGTGGCCTGTGCTCATGACTGGCTCAGTGTATGTCATGACATGACTTCCATCTGATCCTCGTGAAACACCAATATGTGCCACTACGGATGTCCCGACTGGGACACAAAGTCCAACAGTAGTATATGTATGTGTAAGTATGGGCTCTATAAACGTGGTCAAAAATGTCGATGCCTGGGGCAGTGGACTTCTCGTTTCACACCTACTGACTCCAAGTGAGTCGAGGATAGTGTATGTGTAATATCCCCGTGCGAAATTGAAACAATTCCTTGTTGAGAGGGAACTGAGTGGCTGCGGGTTTGCACATGTCAGTGGGATGCTTACTATTTCAATATCGAGACCCACATTGTGAGCCTCAATAGTGTATGTAGTCGCCCGACTCTGTAAATGCTGGATTTCACATTCTTTTTCTTTTTCTGCACTCTCACTTACTTTTTCTATAATATTATTTAACGTTTTGCCGAAATAAAAAATGTCCTCGTCATCAGACTGAGCATTAAAATGCTCAACTGAGATGGTTTTCTTACTATCACTTTGTTCTTCATTGTCAGATTCCGCAACTGATGGCCCTTGTATTCCCCTCACATAATATTCACTCATCTCTTCACCCAGATCTGTTGCCCAAGCTAACTGACCTTCACTCTGTGGGAGTCTCCTTGGGTAGGTTCTTGCGGTGCTGCAAGAACCGTAGGAGCATATTTCAGTACGTATTCTCGCACCAGGGGCACATCAGTATCTGTAAAAGATAATAATGATGGAAAAAGTATTATCATATCATCGGGATGACTGGTTTCATTTGGCAAGTGAGTCATCACCCAATCCGGACACAACACAAAATTATATCATCTTGGTGTATTGTGCCGACTGGTTGACTGCAGCTCTGACTATGAATTGTAATAATCTTCGAAAAGGCACAAACTTTCTTGCCAACTTTGTGCTCTTTGCCTTCACCAGCCCGATCAATTCATTCTAGAATATTAGCCTGGTCAATTCATTCCAGAATATTAGCCCAAAATTGCCTTGTCAAGCCCTGTATGCTTTGTAGTTAAGCATCTAACTAGAATGCCCCAGATTGTGTACCACTCCCCCTTCAAATATTTCCAATGAAAGGCTCCAGCTGAGAGGAGGGAATTTTCATATCCAACTCTTAAAAGATCAGCACACATCTCTGACTCAGATGGGAAGTCATCATAAGTGTCTTTGTCAGGATGAAACAGACATCTTTCTTCAGATACAAAGATTGCTCTAATAAACTTCTTGAAATTAATTCTGAGTTCAATTACATCTATGTCCGCAGTCAGGTACCGAAAATTCTATTCCTGGACATAAGTCATAGTATTCCAGAGTTGTTGAAGATAGATAATTGGGACTTTAGGCTTGTACTTCATCATATATCCCAAAGGATAGTTACGAAAGACATCTAGGACAATTGGATGAAGGAAATCTGGGGAATCAAGATTCTAACGATCGTTGTTCTCCCAGAGTTGCAAAAATTTAGATTGGGCAAGAATGGAGGACTCTGGGAGAATCTTTCTTTTTCTGGTTTCGATTGGCTTTTTAAGGTTATTTTGATTAGACTTCATAGTGTGTTGTGAGGAATCGGAGTCAGAATTATCAGGGCAGGTATGGTGAGAGGGTGGTCATCAAAGGGAATATCAGGTGAGTTTGAGGAGTGATGGGTGGATTGATGGTTATCCATGATATTTGTTAATCAAAAATGAAACATGTTGGTAACACATAAATAAATTTCCAAGTATGGATCTCGAGTCAATTGAACACGAGCTCGAGTCCACTGAACTCGAGCTTGAGTCAAAAGAACTCGACTTCGAGTTTTCAAAAACTATTTTCCAAGTAAAAATGGTGCATTTTTCCAAGGCAAAATACACTCCCCATCAAATCAATTTAGGTCACTCGAAGGTCAAAATATACAAACTCGAGTTCGAGTCTAAAGGACACGAAATTCGAGTTTCATAAAAATTACTTCGAGTGCATCAAAAACTTGTATTATCAACTCACCAAACCTTCAAAACTAATTTTGAATGAAAACATCAATTTTTGACAACATTCAAATTCAACTCGAGTTCGAGTCTAATAGACACGCGTTCTAGTCAAAAGGACTCGAAGTTCGAGTAACTTCAACACTTCGAGTTCCAAAAGTTATACTGTTTCATCTAATGCCTTGGTAAAAATGTCAGCAAGTTGATATTTTGTACGAACAAAATATAATTCAACAGTTGCATTTTCAACATGATCTTTTATGAAGTGATACCGTATATCAATGTGCTTGGTCTTGGAATGCTGAACCGGATTACATGAAATAGCAATTGCACTTTTAGAATCACAATAAATGGGGATTCTGCTATAAACAAAATCATAGTCACTCAGTTGGGTTTGCATCCACAAAAGTTGTGAACGGAAACTACCTGCAATAACATATTCTGCTTCTGCAGTAGAATTTGAAACACAAGTTGTTTTTTCGAGTCGTAGCTAATTACTTTTCCCCTAAAAATTGTATATATCCAGTTGTGCTTTTCCTATCCAAGTGACAACCTTCAAAATCAGCATCCATATAAGCAGTGAGTTTAAAAGAGGTTTACATCGGATACCAAAGACCAAGATCAGATTTTCCTTTTAAATAACGAAGGATACATTTAACAGCAGCAATGTGAGACTCTTTAGGATTTGCTTGATAACGAGCATAGACACGTGTCGAAAACATTATATCAGGCCTACTAGCTGCCAAATATAGGAGAGAACCAATAATGGCCCGATAATTCGTAGCATCCGCCGCTTTCCCATCTGGGTCTGCGTGTAGATTAGAATTTGAATATGGTGCCATCGGTGTAGGCATTAGAGTACTGTTAGACATGTTATATTTTTTTAATAAATCACTAACGTATTTAGATTGATTTATGAAAATTCCATTTCAAAGTTGTCTAAGCTGTAACCCCAGAAAGAAATTCATCTCTCCCATCATACTCATTTCAAATTGTTTTGTCATTAATTGAGAAAATTTTTGACAATAGACAGGATTAGTTGAGCCAAACATAATATTATCAACATATATCTGTATTACAATAATATGCTCACCTCGCTTTTTCAAAAATAACGTAGTATCGACTTTACTTGTAACACCCGTCAATTTCATGGTAATTTATTAATTTCGAGTCATTTAATTTAATTATTAATTCGAGAAAATAGGATAATAATTATCAAATTCCATCAGTGGCATTTTAAATGTTGATTTTTGTGATTTTAAGAATGTGGAAATAATTACAAAACCATTATATATATATATATATATATATATATATATATATATATATATATATATATATATATATATATAAAAGCAAATTTCATCATATACTAGAATTTTAAAAAGGCATAAAAGAATTTGTTGTTTATAGATATGAATGTAATGTATGTATGTAATAAATAAAAAGTTATGCATGAATTGTCTCACCATCATCATCATCATCCAACATTTTTCATGTATATACACATATGAAACCCTATTAATATATTGATCACCACAAACAGACACATACATTGTTGAATCTGATATTTTTGGGCTGGAAAATTTAAGTTGGATCAACAACTTTCATCATCATCAAATCACCACACACCATTTCTAAGTTTGAGGTAAACAACATATCTAACCTATACTCAAATTCCCGTATGTAGTTTTGGTTTATGTTAGAATACATAACTATGAGTTTAAATATGGTATAATAAACTGAAAATGAATAAGCAAACAATGTTTATTATCATCACATATATCGTTTTTGATTTAAAAGCTTCAAAAGAACATCAATGGTGGTTTAGGTGGGTTTTGAGCTTTAATTCGAAAATCTATACAAAAACACTAGAAATGTGATTAGAAATCAGATTTGAATGTTATTTGAATAAGAAATTCAAATTTAAGGGATTTTGAGTGGGTTCATATAATATTTTGATTTTTTTAGAGTGATATTGCACAAGTTAATAACCTGGAAAATATGTATTCAAAGTAGTAAATAGAAGTAGAAATAGGGGATGTGAGTTGTGTGGCAACCGGCCGGCGAGGCTTGCGACGGCGGGGGCGCCGCCAGCGACGGCGGCTGTCGTGGGCGAAGCAGCAGCCATGGCTGCGCCTGCCTTGCCTGCTCCCTTTCTGTTTTCGTTCACCAAGAGGAATGAGGGAGTATTGGTGGGTGTGGGTGTGTCGTGTGGGCGATTGATCGGCGCCGGCGACGTGGCCGCTGGCCACCGCCCCTTTTTACCTTTTCCAGCTGGCCAAAGGGTGTATGTCTCTTTCTTGTGTGTGCACCGAGAGAGTGAGGAGAGAATGAGACTTACAGTTTTTTTTATTTTATTTTATTTTATTTATTTGTTTTTAATTTCTTTAAATTCAATTGGCTTAAAAAGATGTAGTTAGGTTTTCTCAAAGTTAAGAAAATGGGCTGTCATTTTTATTATTTTGTGGGCCTTTTAATTCAAAATTTTGTTTTGGGTTTTAAAAATTTAAATGGGTTGCATCCTTATTATTTAATTGGGTTTTTCCAATTTAGATTTAAATGAGGCTAATATGTAGTTTATAATTTAAATGGATTGATGTTGGGTGATTTTAATAAATCAATATGGGCTAAGTTAATGTTGGTTGGGCTATTACATGCACAAATGAAACGGGGATATTAATAATGGATTTATAATTTGATGATTCACTTAATTAATTTAATAAAATAGTTTGGATTTATGAATTATTATCTAGGTTGAAATTTTCAATAAATTGAAATAGGATCTAAATAGATGGAATTAAATACTCTATATATAAAATAATTTAGTATATTAATTAAATTGATGAATTATTCATTTAACTTCAGTTAATAGTTTTATAATAGTTGTGTAACATCCTAATATTAAATTATTGTATTTGAGGTTTATCAGTTTAAATTTGTAATTTAAATTGGATTATGAAAGTTGGTACTGATTTTGGATAAATTATAAAGTTGGTTGTTTTATTTAGAAATTAAGAAATTTCAATTTATTTAAGTATATAAAATTACTAAGAATTGATTAAGGAAAATAAAATAAAGATAGAATTCTTTATTTTATAAACTTAGTATTTAATGGAACCAAATAAGTTGAGGGACTAAAAATGCCAAAGTTGGAAATTTTGGAATAAAAGACCAAGGGTCTTTCATTTTGAACTATCACACACACACACACACACACACACACACTCTCTCTCTCTCTCTCTCTCTCTCTCTCTCTCTCTCTCTCTCTCTCTAAAACCATTGAAGATCATCAAAACTTAGATTCGAAGTCTAAAAATTTAGAACAAGGTTGCATTCAAGGAACTATTACTACTGCAATCAAAGATTTGAGGTAAGAAGTCTTTAAATATCGAATTTAGAAGCATTTTGGTTCGGTTTTGACAAAATTCAAAACACAGATTTGGGGTTTCAGATGTTGATGCATGTTTGATCAGGTTGTGCATTTGTTTAAATCTAGTGTATAAGATGCTATATATTAAATTTCAGCTTCTGATTCAACCTGAAAGTATGATTTTGAGGATTTAGTGTGTGTTTAAGTGTGTGTGTTCGATGAATGTATAAAAATGGACAAAAAGTGTTTATTTTGGTACATAAAAGTGTTAATATTAGTGTTAAAAGTGTTGAAAATAGATGTATTTTAGTTGGTATAAGTTATTTCATGTATTGAATTAGTACCAAAAGTAATGGAATTAAATCTGAAATTTGATTAAAAACTGCACAAGTTCGAATGGGGTGGGATCCGAATTCGGATCCGTGATGAACTCGGATTTGGTCCGAATTCGGATGAGGCCCGGATTTCAGGATATTTAATATATCAAAATATTTCTAAGTGTTTGAATTCGGATGAGGTCCGAATTCGGTTGGGGACCAAATTCGGATATGGTCCGAACTTAATCAGAGTTCGAAATTGACATATAGTCCGAAATTGACTTAGGTTCGAACTTGACATGGGATTCGAACTTGAACTGGGTTCGAACTTAGCTATGGTTCAAACTTAATGGGACCGAATTAGGATTCATGTGGGATCCGAATTGGGGGTCCGAATTTGGGTGGGGTCCGAATTCGGACATGGATCCGAATTGGTGTCAAAAAGTTACAAAATTTATAAAAATTTGGTTTTATGGAATTAAACAGTTATTGACACAATGTTTTGATATAACTGACTTAACAGGTCCCTTGTGGTGTTGTTTAACCCACAGTGGGGTACTTTGTGGTTCCGGTTGAAATCCCGAGGAGAAATAATATTGGTTAAAGTTTAATAACGCACCCACTGTGAGTACATATGATTTCGCATGTTTATATCTGCTTTATGTTAGCTATTGCCTACTGAGACATGTTGCTTCATATTCGTTTGGAATTCTACTAACTTGCGTAGATTTAGATGCATATTGTACTTGTTGCATGTCCTTTCATTTGTTGTGCATCTATCGATGGACCAGCGAGTCGCATCTGTTATTCCGATGTTACTGCGCTATAGGACCTGGAGCTGATCCCTCTAAGGTTATGGTAGGCAGTAAGTCATCCCCGATGTTATGTCTGTCTCAGATGGTTGGTTTATATGCCCAGCTTTGGGCTCGAAGGAGCTGCGACTCTTGCTCCGTACTTGGTGTACGAAGAGGGTATACGATGTTCGTCATCGGTGTTACTCTTGGGGCTTCATAAAGATTTATAAAATGCGTAAATCTGTGTATTCATCAAGCATTCGCTTACCCCTCAGTTGTTGCATTTTTACAGGAAAAGGGAAATCTGCTGCGGGACCTTCTAGTTAGGTCATTTGTGAAGTCTTGGAAGATTTGATATTACTCAATCGGTAATTGTGCTATGGGACCATTGTTGTAAAATGTATGGGATGATTTTAATAAAGTTTGAGTATGTAGATATAGTATTGGAACCTTGTAGCACCGTAGGGTGTTATGAAAGTGTTGTGTTATTTTAATTATGTACTTTTATGCGTCCGTACTTTAATTAAGCTTTCAGATCATTATGTAAATTATGTTTGGTGATTAATCCTGGGTGTCATGTAATTATGGTTAAATGTGGCAAAGGTGTCATACGAGATGGTATCAGAGCAGTAGTTTGAGATTCAAGTGTCCGTGAGGTCTTGGTCTCAAAAATTAAGTGACGATATGTAGTGATTTTAAGTAATGATCTGAACTAAGATAGGTTACGATCTAGTAATCATAAGAGATTGACTATTAGACGGGACAATTGGGTGGTGTCTTTAAATAAATGACATGTCACTAAACAAGTTATATGTTTTATATTTCAGAACATGTCTGGAGGAGGAATGACACCCGAAGAAACAAGGGAAATGATGCTAGCCATGATGGCTGAGCAGAATAAGATGGTTCAAGACCAGTTTCGGGCTCGAGATGAGGCCGAGGCTAAGAGAAGGGAAGACAAAAGAAAGAATAAGGAAAAAGAGGGGGGCAACAATGAGGAACAAGATGACAACACTGGGTCATCTAACATGCCCAAAGGTTGTCGGTTTAAGGATTTCAAAGGAAATGGTGCTGTAGAGTTCAATGGACTGGGGGACGCTGTTGCCGCATTTGAATGGATAACGGCACCCGAACAAACATTTCGAATCAGCGATTGTGCTGAGAAGGATATGGTTCGGTATGCTACTGCTATGTTCACCAAAGATGCAATTATGTGGTGGAACTCTATGGTGAATGCTTTGACATTGGAGAAGGTTTTTGTAATGACTTGGGCTGAGTTCACTGACTTATTCACTCAGCAGTACTGTCCGGTTGATGAGCGCCGAAGACTTGAGGCAAAGTTCATGGCATTGATGCAAGGGACTAAGACTGTGTCCCAGTATGCTGTGGAATTCACGAGGCTGAGTTTGTTTGTGCCTCATCAAGTTGATACCGAGGAAAGGAAAGTAACCTGATTTGAAGTTGGTTTGGATATGGAGATCAGAAGAGTTATGAGCAACGTGCGCTACACTACGTTTGCTGGCTTACTTGAGGCCGCCAAAAATGTAGAACAAGTTCTGACCATGTCGGGTTACTCAATTCGGTCTACAGCTGCTGCTACTAACCCAACACAGTCGTCACCGCCGAAGCGCCGGCGTGAGGGAGGATACTAGGGATCTTCTCGCTCATCGCAATATTCACCACAACAGTGATATCGTCGATCATCTGGGTCTTTTGGTCGTGCTCGTGCCTATTCCATCAACACCGAGCCGCAATATTGTAATAAGTGTCATATGGAACACTTCGGCAAGTGCACTAATGGACGCGCTTGCTTTTGCTGTGGAGAGCTGGTACATTTTCAGAGTGAATGCCCAAGGAAAGCCTATGCTTGTCATAAGTGTGGAGTATGGGGGCATTATAGTAGAAACAGTAGAAAGAACGCTCCAGCAGCTGCTGCTCCATCTTCAACCCGATCATCTGGAGGATCTAGTGGTGGTTCAGTCAACCGCCAGAACCAGCCACAAAGGGCACCGGCTCGTGCTTTTCAGCTAATGGCAGAGGAGGCTAGGGAAAACCCGGAGGTGGTTACGTGTACGTTTATTATAAATTCCTTGCCTGCACGGCTTCTTTTTTATTCGGGTGTCAACCGGTCCTTTGTGTCTACTGTTTTTGTATAACTACTTGACATGCCACTGTCTAGGTTGTCTACTATACTTGATATTGAAACTGCTAGCAACACTCTAGTCAAAGTAGATCACGTATACCATAACTGCACATTAGTGATTGAAGGTGTAGTCTTCAATTTGGATCTGATTCCTATTGAATTCAGTGAGTTTGATGTAATCGTTGGGATGGATTGGTTGATAGAGAATGAAGCCCATATAGTTTGTAAGAAACGAATGATAAAGATAACTACTCCGGAGGGGCGTGAGATATGTATATACGGAGATAGGAGAAGCGAGGATCTGTGTCTGGTAACCATTGCAAAAGCTCAAAAGCTTGTTGCAAAGGGATGTGACGCCTATTTAGCATATGCTATTGATGCTAAGGCTGAGAAGAAGATCATGGACGAGTGCCTGTTGTATCACAATTCCCGGATGTGTTTCCGGAAGACTTGTCTGGCGTGCCGCCTGAGAGACAAGTGGAGTTCCGAATTGATTTGATCCCTGGAGCTGCACCGGTAGCTCGTTCTCCGTATCGCCTTGCTCCTACCGAGATGCTAGAAATGATGAAACAACTCCAGGAGTTGTTGGATAAGGGCTTCATTCGACCGAGTTCATTGACGTGCGGAGCTCCGGTATTATTTGTTAAGAAGAAGGATGGCACGATGAGGATGTGCATCGATTACCAGGAGCTGAATAAGTTGACAATTAAGAACAAGTATTCGTTGCCCAGGATAGATGACTTGTTTGCTCAGCTACATGGGGCAATTGTATTTTCTAAGATTGACTTGAGATCAGGGTACCATCAGTTGAAGGTACGAGAAGATGATGTGCCTAAAACAGCATTCAGAACTCGATATGGGCATTACGAGTTTCTGGTGATGCCTTTCGGATTAACCAATGCCCCGGATGTCTTTATGGATCTGATGAACCGAGTTTGTAGACCGATGCTAGATAAGTCGGTGATTGTATTTATTGATGACATTCTAGTGTACTCTAAGTCTGAAGCAGAACATGTTGATCATTTAAAGGAGCTGTTAGAATTGTTGAGAAGAGAGAAGTTGTATGCCAAATTCTCAAAGTGTCAGTTTTGGCTACAATAGATTCAATTTCTTGGACATGTTATTTCGGGAGCTGGAATTTCTGTAGATCCAGCTAAGGTAGAAGCGATAAAGAATTGGGAGCCGCCGCATTCAGCTACAGAAGTCAGAAGTTTTCTGGGGTTGGCGGGCTACTATAGGACATTTATAAAGGACTTCTCGAAGATTGCGGTTCCTTTGACTGCATTAACGAAGAAGAATGCACCGTTTATATGGGAAACTGTGCAACAAGAGGCATTCGATATCTTGAAGAAGACGCTAAGTGAAGCGCCGATACTTGCTCTACCGGAGGGCAATGATGATTTTGTGGTTTACACGGACGCCTCAAGATTGGGGTTGGGCGCTGTACTGATGCAGCGTGGAAAGGTAATCGCGTATGCCTCGAGACAGTTAAAGCAGCATGAGAAGAATTACTCAACTCACGATCTTGAGTTGACAGCTGTCACTTTTGCACTGAAATTGTGGAGACACTATCTGTATGGAACTAAGTGTCAGTTATACGCGGATCATAAGAGTTTGAAGTATATTTTCAGTCAGAAGGAGCTTAACATGAGACAAAGACGTTCAATGGAACTTATAGCCGATGCACTAAGCCGTAAGGCCTACTCTAAGGATTGCTGCTACATGATGACATCTACGATGTTAACCTCCACTATTATTGATGATGTCAAAGCTGCTCAAGTGGAAGCTTTGAAGGAAGAAAACATTGGTGATGAATATATAAGGGTACATGTTGGGAAATATTCTAAGTATGTCAAGCTGTTAGTTAGATTCTCAAACTATTAGTGGATTTTCTGTGTAATTGCAAAGTTCAAGCTGTTAGCTGAAGAAGTTCGAGCTGCTAGTTCAAAAGTTCAAGCTGCCAGTGTTCAAACTCAAGCTGCTCAACAGATAGTCTTCAAGCTGCTCAACAGCTCAATAAACAGAAAGTGTTACTATTCAGGAAAAGATATATTCGAAGATTCAAGCATATCTACTATCAGAGAAATCAGTGTTTATCAAGGAAACAAATCAGAAAGCAGTATATATACATAGAATAGGTTTTTCTATTGTAAGTCTGCACGTACAAGTTTATTCAGTTGTAATTGCTTTTCTGATTAAGTTTTTCATAAGCCTCTAAGGTTGTAAAACCCTAAGAACAATCTGTGTTCTTCGTCTAATCAAACATATTAGAGGTGATTGTAATCATTGATTTTGACAATACAAGTGATCTTTTGATTATTGATTATGTTTATGTGATTATTCGTTTTGAAAGTTTTTCTTAAAACAATTAAGTGTTATTCCGCAAACTTCTTAATTGGACTTTGATTCAATACAAGGTTATTGGTTTATACTCTGATTAATTCAAACCAATTAATCTTAGGTAGTTAATTTGATCTTGACAAGTGGTATCAGAGCCAGGTTATTCTTTGTTTTCAAAGTCAGAAGCTTTCTTTTACAAAATTTTAATTTTCTGCGATGGAATTTGATAATAGCAGTAGTGGATCTGGGCAAGGACTCAAAGTGTCTATGCTCAAACCCACTGAGTTTGAGATGTGGAAACTCAGGATTCAACAGCACATTCAATTTATTGACTATGCCATTTGGGAAGCTGTTGAATTTCCTCTTGTAGTTGATCCTGAACTTGATGCTGAGGGCAAGCTCATAAAAACACCTCCAAAGACTAAACTTGAAAGAAAGGTTAGAATGAATGAAGTGAAAACTCTTACACTTTTACAGATAGCCATTCCTAATGCTTATCAACATCAGTTTAAAAAATTTTATACTGCCCATTCCCTTTGGGTTGCTTTAGAGAAAAGATTTGCTGGCAATGCTAGCACCAAAAGGAATCAGAAAGATCTTTAGAAACAACAGTATGAAAAATTTTTCTGGTGGCAAGAATGAAAACCTTACTCAAATCTTTGACAGGTTTAATAAACTGATAGGTGAATTGGAGAGTGCCAAAGTCAGCTTGGATCAAGATGAAGTCAACTAAAACTTCCTTAGATCACTTGGTGATGAGTGGACAGTCTATGCTACCCAAAGGAGAACAAAAGAAACTCTTTATGAAATAGAGTTGGATGATCTTTACAACAGTCTGAGAGTGTTTGAAACTGAGATTGAAACTAAAAAGAAATCCTTTTCTTATAATCATAACACTGCTCTACTGTCATCTGAAAAATCTAACTGTTGTGATTCCTTTTCAGGTGCTGATGGTAACTCTACTGAAGTTCATTATGAAGCTTTTGTTGCCAATGATGGACTGTTTGCTCTAAATGCTGAAGATTTAGAACAAATCCATCCAGATGATCTAGAAGAGATGGATTTGAAATGGCAGCATGCAATGCTGACTATGAGGGCTAAAAGTTTTTTGAAAAGAACTGGCAGATCCAACTTCCAAGCCAGACCAGAAGGGAAACCATCATTTGATAAATCCACAGTTGAATACTTTAAATGTCACAAGCTTGGCAACTTTGCCAGAGAATGCAGATCCCAAGGTCAACAGCCACCAAGACCCCAGCAACCTAATCACGCTTCATCATCATAAGCACTTGTATCTCAAGAAGACAATGTGTTTGACTGGAGTGATCAGACAGAGGAAGAGTTTCAAAATCAAGCTCTAATGGCAGAATCATCAAATATCACCTCCACTGAACTACCATCTGAGGTAAATGCTAAACTCTGCTCTCAAACATGCAAAAATATGGTTAAAAAGTACAGAGATCATAATGAGAGCATGTGCAAAACTCTAGCTAAGATAGAAGAAAGGAGATATGAATACATGCAGGCCATAGAAGATCTTGAAAAACAGATCAATGACTATAAGGATAATGAGATTCAAATGGGACATGATAGAACATATCATGAGTGTGAGAAAAAGGAGCTGAATAAGAAAATAGAGTCTTTAAATAAGAAATTAGAAGAGGCTGAACAGAAGGTATTAGAAGCTAACAAGAAAATAGAATCTGTTAATATAGATCTAGGAACCTTCAAATTGGCCAATCAAAAGCTGGAACACCTAATGGAAGTTCAATTTAAAGATAGGGTAAAATCTCAGCTCAATCCCAAAAAAGGTATAGGATACAGAGCCACTCCAACCCCCATACAACAACAAATACATCCATCCAATGAGTGAAGTTGCTGATAGACTTGTTAATGAACCATTAGATGTGTCCATGACAACTGTAGATCCTATCCTTGAAAATAGTCCTGAATCAAAAGGAGAACAGATTCTAAATGAAGACTGTGAGTGCAAAGCAGTTGAGAGAGAAAACAACACAATGAGTGCACCTATAGAAACTTCTAACCCCAGTAAGAAAGGAAAAGAGAAGATGAGTGTATGCCATGCTACTCCACATATTTCTGTACCTTCTAACTGTAACACTGCATCTTCCTCAAAAGGTAATAAAAGGTGTAAGACTGATCCAATCTATACATGCCAAAAGCATGGTGTCCAAAAGTTTCCCAAACGACAGCAGGTAAGGGGAAATCAAAGGAACAAGAACCAGTTATATTCCAACAAAACTGGTTCTCCAATCAAAACTGTGAAGACCTCCCCTTACGGGTCAACCCTCAGAGTCTAGGTCCCAAATTCATGCAACACGATATCAACCATACTAAGATAGGGTAATTAATTGCGGAATTAAAAATTACATGTACATTACATATTAGGATACAGATTACATATTTCAATTTAAAGTTATAAAAGGTAACATCTAATCTAGTCATAACATCAATCATCACATCAAGTCTACCCAGAACCACCACATTAGCTATCTTCCAATCAGTACCAGAAAGTTTGTTGAGTAGTGGTCTAAGAAAGCTTCAAAACTTGGATCTTGAATGACCTAAGTACTAGGTCCTGCAGGTGATTTTCCTTTGGCTTTTCCTGTAAAATATTAATGCAACATCTGTAAGCAAAGCTTAGTGAGTTTATAGATTTTCAATATCAACATGTGTGTCAAGCGGAGTCATTAGTCTTAGCGTGATATGTCTTGGCTGCCGCTACAGCCCTCATGATTGAGATATAGTATCATAAGATAGGATGATGTTCAGGCCACACTCACGCTTAAATCGTGGGGATCAGCCACATACTGGGCTAGCTACCAGTAAGTCAATATGGCGGAACATCGGAGGTCATTACCAAGTTCATAAGAACTGGTGAAATAGCCGGGTCTAGAACAATAGACCATAAGGGCTAGTCAAGCTGAATCAATCTATCAAATGTCTGATCAATGATGTAAGCATATGTCTTAGAAGTCATGATAGCAATGAATCATAAAGCAAAGTCTGAAGCAATAATAAATGCAATATGAAAAGATAATCAAATAGCTATCATGATCCACTGGGCAACACCCATCCATGGTGTGCACAGGTCTCATTCCAGCTGATAAAGTGAATGTCAATAAATCTATCAGCAACAATATATCTCAACCGGATCTATGCATGTTCAATCTGAATATCTATAACTCACAGGTTTGGGTCTTGGTCAAACAGATATATGAATCTGCCACCTGAGTTATCTCAGGATTTTGTCAATCTGTAATCTGTCAATTCTTTTCAAATCAGAGACCCGCTTTCAAGTCTTTAAATCTTTGTTCAGATATTAACTGAACCTGTTCAAAATCATCCATGATAATATCATGTCAATTTCATCATCTTTATCATCATCATTTTAGTCTTTAAATTCTTTGTGTCAATGTTCAGATATCAACTGAACCTGTCCAGAATTATCATTGTCAAATCATATCAATTTCATGTCTTTTTCATAATCTTTATTTTATCTGATTCTGATAACTTATTTATTCTCAAATCATTCTAATACATAAAATTGGGTTTCGGGTCATCAACTTCGGATTCATCCGGATAGGGGATCCGAATTCGGATCATCCGGATCCGGACACATCCGAATTAAAAGGGCCGGTCCGAATTGATCATCATCCGAATTGAGGATGACTTGGGATCCGAATTAGGATCTTTTAATACATAAAATCCGAAATTAGCATCTTACCCGAATTAGGATAAAAGCAATGTCCGAATTAGCATGGATCCGAATTAGGATTAAGATTAATATAGGTATCGAATTCGGCTCATTTAGATCCGAAATGCTAAGATCCAAATTTTGAAAGCATCCGAAATAGAGAATCATCCAAATTGGTACCATCCGAACTCGGGTCATCCGAGTTCGGACCATCACTTAACAAACAATAATTTTTATTTTCCGAAGTATGGGAACCGAAGTGGCCTCATCCGAATTCAGGGTCCGAAGTGGGACACCATCCGAATTCGGATCCCACACTTGTTATTTTTCCAGAAACTGTTCTTGGTGTTCTTCATTTGGTTCATACGGATTTTTCTTAAAAATTCTCAAAACTTAATTAAATCAACATGCAACTTAATATATTGATGTATTAACATTATTTGAGTAATTTTATAAAATTATATTGATCAAAAACATCATAAATATAACAAGATCATCCAACATTGAACATTTTGTCAAGAACACATTTTTTTATAAAAATTCCGATTTCTTCTTATTTTGGACAATCTAATCACCGATTTTTGTTTCTGTTACATTTATTATCTTAATTCTATCATATTCTATCAGAATTTTATACATGCAAACATTTTTATCACATTTCAAATCCTATCTTTTCGGTTTCTCAACCAAACCGAACCAAACTAAAATTTTAAGATAAGTAAGTGAATTTACCTTGAATGTTCTTGATTAATGATGATTGTAACTTCTTTTTGGCTTTAATCTTCAATTTAATGCCGATTTATGGAACTTTTTGATGGATTTGTGAGATATCCGAGAGATAGAGAGAAGTTAGAGAGAGAGGGTTAATTTGTGTTAAATGATCTTAAATGATCATTTTGAGGTTTAAATACTTCATTTACATTTAACCCACTTCTATTTTTGTATAATACATCTCTTTTATTTTACTCAATTTAATTATATCATAAATATAATATAAAATTATATTTACTTAATATATTTTTATTCTTAATCAATATTTGCAAATTCCAAATAATATAACAAAAATTATATTATTATCTCAAAATAGTCATTACATAACTGATCAAAAGTTAGGTTGTACAGAATGGGCTCCACCATGCACAAACTTCGTCCCCGAAGTTAGCTAGATTCGAACAGACTGGGATAAGTAGCTTTCATGACATCTCTGGATTCCCAAGACTGATGCGAACCTTTGTGGTGTTTCCACTGGACGAGCACCATCTGTATCTCTTTGTTTCGTAGCTTCTTAGTCTTCGAGTCCAGAATACATTCTGGCTCTTCAACCACGCGAAGCTTCTCATCAATCTGCAGGTTAACGTGTGGTATTTTAACTTCTCTTTCGTCAGCTAAACTCTTTCTTATGTGACTAACATGGAATACAGGATGTATTCCAGCAAAGTCCGCTGGTAGATCAAGACGGTAAGACTGATTCCCAATCTTTTCCACAATCTTGAACGGACCAATAAATGTCGGAGCTAACTTGTTTCTTTTAATGAACCGTACCACATTCTTCATTGGAGATACTTTCAGCATCACCCAATCGTTAACTGCAAAACTGATTGATCTATGCCGATTATCATAATATGACTTCTGCCTGCTTTGAGCTTCAAGAATATTCCTTCTAACGAGTTGAATCTTTTCATGAGTCAACTGTAGAAGGGCAGGTCCTGCTATTGGCGATTCACCTGTTTCATGCCAACAAGTAGGAGTTCTGCACTTTCTTCCGTATAGAGCTTCAAAAGGAGCCATCTTGATTGTTGAATGATAACTGTTATTGTATGAGAATTCGACCAACGGCAAGTGGTCATCCCAGTTACCACCTAGATCAAGAATGCAGGCACGAAGCATATCTTCTAGAGTTAGGATAGTACGCTCACTCTGGCCATCTGCATTTGTATGATAAGCAGTACTCATAGAAATCCGAGTACCCATCCCTTCTTGTAGTGCTTGCCAGAATCTGGATGTGAAGCGACTATCACGATCAGATACAATAGACTTTGGCACACCGTGACGAGAAATAATTTCTGTGATGTACAACTGTGCCAGTCTATCCAGAGAATAAGTTTCTTTCATTGGAATAAAATGTGCTGATTTCGTTAAACGATCAACGACTACCCAGATAGAGTCGTGTTGTCTTTTGGTCTTTGGCAACTTCGTAATGAAGTCCATTGTTATATGCTCCCACTTCCATTCAGGAACTGGCAGTGGTTGCAT